>PVJI01006892.1:0-82536 GCA_004026765.1 Micronycteris hirsuta | reverse complement strand
CATGGAAGGAACTAAGGGGGAAGCGGGAGGCCGGGGGGGTTGTGGGGCTGGGGGGAGGGGGGAGAGGAGGGGAGAGGATGCAAATAACTCTAATTGAACAACAATAAAGTAATAAAAAATAAATAAAAAATAAAAAAAATTAAAAAGAAACTATGGTGCATTTACACCATGGAATTCTATGCAGCAGAAAGGAAGAAGGAGCTTATACCTTTGCAACAGCATGGATGGAACTGGAGAGCATTATGCTAAGTGAAGTAAGCCAGGCGGTGAGGGACAGATACCATATGATCTCACCTTTAACTGTTTCATAATCAACAAAAACAGAAAGCAAGCAAAACATAAACAGAGACATTGAAATTAAGAACAGTCTATCAATAGCCAGGGGGGAGGGGGAGGGGACAATGGAGAGAAGGGTTTTCAGGAACCACTATAGAGGACACATGGACAGAACCAAGGAGGAGGAGGGAGGAGGGGAAGGGAGGTGGGATTGGAGGGGGTGGGGGGAGGGGAGGGGAGAGGATGCAGACAACTGTAATTGAACAACAATAAAGTAATTATTAAAAAAAAAAAAAAGGATTGTGCTCTCCTGGACTTCTTTAAGTGCCCATTTCCCTCACTAAACTTGAATTCACAGAGTGTACCTTTCCAAATATTCTTATTCATAGATCATCTACTTCTGAAAACTGAGAACTGAGCATTTGTCTTGCTCCACACAGCACATTCTTGTTTTATGTGTCTTTTTCTCATGTCTTTTTCTCCTAACTTGGATGCCTATGACCCCATAAACTCTGCTCACTGCCAGAACACAGAGATATTTCCCTTTCAGATGGCCCCTTTGGCTACCAATGAGTAAAGCATCTCTCTGGCTCCACTTAAGCAGTCTTTTATTTCAGGGTTTGTTTGTTTGTTTGTTTACTTTTTGAGAGGCAAGGAGGGAGGGAGAAAGAGAGGGAGGTAAACATCCATGTGAGAGAAAAACATCGACTGGTTGCCTTCCATATGCATCCTAACCAGGATCAAACCCCCAACCCAGGACCTCACTAAGACTCAAACTGGTGACATTTTGGTTTGTGGGATGACCTCCAACCAACTGAGCCACACCAGCCATCGCTATTTCAGGGTTCTTTTACAAGTAATGTATTTGTTGCTGGGTTTGCCAGATTTTTATACTTTCTAGCCAATCAGATTGCTGAAACAATAATCATCTTCCCAGTGAAACATTTTTTTTAGCAATCCTTGGGCAAGTAACACTCCCCAGTGCAGGTCAGAAATAATAATATTTGAAGTATTTGAAGGACCCGTCTCTGGAGAATAGATTTCCGATAATATTTCTTCAGATGTTAACCAACCACATACACAGCCCACTGTTTATACCAAACAACCTTAAAGTATGAGAGAAATAAGAAAACAACATTTTCAACTTTTTCTAATCATACCTAATTTTGTGATATCAGTTTTTAAAATTTTTATGATGTATAGGAATATGGTATGGCAAAGAATAAGAGACTGTATCTATGCAAACAGACTAGTTTGAATAAAAACAATAAATTTATTTAAAACATAAAAATTTAACACGAGCCAACTGAATCTATTAGTTTCATTTTCACTTGAATAGAACAGACTATAGTGATACATCCAGACAATGGAATAGTATTCAGCACGAAAAAAAATGAGCTATCAAATCATGAAAAGACATAGAAGAATCTTAAATCCATATTATGAAGTGAAAGAAGCCAATTTGAAAAGCTACATACTATATAATTCCAATTATATAACATTATGGAAAAGGAAAAACTATAGAGATAATAAAAAGATCAATGGTTACCCAGGGCGTGGTGGAGAGAGAGATGAATGGCCAGAGCACAGAGGATTTTTAGGACAGTAAAAGTACTCTGTATAATATAATAACAGATACATGTCATCATACATTTGTCCAAACCTATAGAATGTTCAACACCAAGAGTGAATTGTAAGGTAAACTGTGGACTTTAGGTGATTGTGATGTGTCAACATAAGTTCATCCTTTGTTTAAAAAAAAAAGAAAATGTTCTGGTAAGTAATGTTAATAAGGAGGGAGGCTATGCCTCTGTGAGGCTGGGTATAGATGGGAAATCTCTGTATCTTCTTCTCAATTTTATCATAAGCCTAAAACTTCTCTAAAAAAATAGTCATTATAAAGGGGGACTGCAGAGCCTACTATATGCCAACAGGCCACAGGCTACATGCTGGGGACTCTAAGAAGGAGACAAGGCCCTGGGCTTCGGGAACATACAACCTGGTGCTGAAGGAAACACAGATTATGATCTGGTGGATGTAAGATTCCCCTTTGTAATATCAGTAACGAGTGGTGATCCAGCTGTGATGGGATATATTGTGGGGACCAAAAGCTTCTCTGGCACCCATTTCCTCAGGGACAAGCTAATGGGCCAGTTAATTTTATTCTTAATTTAGTATCTGGTAGAGATATAAAATATTACCTTTCTTTTATTTGCATTTTTAAACAGATTCTTGTGTTTAGACTAAGGTATCATAATTGGAATTTCAGACATGGTGGTGGCAGATCGATCAGAAAACTGTTTCTTGATTGAGGTGGAAAAGAGACCTGTCTGTGCCTTTTCAATGCTATGATTGGTTGCCTTTCCCATATAAAGGATTCATCCCATTTCGAAAGAATGAATAATTGTAAAGATTAAAACATCTTTCTTAGAAGTCACAAAAATAATCATCTCTGCCCTCACATCATTTCCTTTCCTTCATTCCACTATAATTTATGAAAATGATGTAAAACGTCGGACTTCAGTGAATACTGCAAAATCCAGCCTGCAATTAGTTTTATATGTTTAAGGTTTCCTACATCAGAGCAAATCATAATTCTTTGGAAGCAAGGTAAGGCTTGAAAAAGATAGGAATCTGCAAGCTCTTGCTTTTACAGAAAATGATTAATAAGAAAAAAGGACTTAAGTATGTTTCCCAGGAAGAAAACTTCCTAAAATAAGCTTTGGGGAAATCGGTACAGGAAACTGCCATCTAATTCCAGTTCTCAACACAGATGGTCAACAGCTGTTATTACAGGGTGCCGGGGACTGTGCTGGGTGTTTTCACACACATCAGGCCATGCATCTAGGGGAGCTAGCCTGGTGTAATCTAATTTTCAATGGTGTCAAGAATAAAGCATGAGGTCTGTGGAATAGCACTTAATGAGAAGTACTTCAAGTTGCTCTCTGACTACCATGCTTGCTTACCTCTCTTTTTGACTAGCATGACACTTGCCACTAATGGTACCCAGCAAATGATTACTGAACTGAGCAAAGGCCATATAAAGACTGAAACCTGCTGCTGCCATAGCTTCTTGAGGCATTCAGGTGGTTTATTAGAAGGCAGTACTTGCTCTCTCCTCCAACATTCTGTCCTGGTGATTGATGATATGAGAGATGATTAAAGATTCTCAAACTTGTAGTCTTTAATATATTGGTAGTTAGCAATCCCTTCAAATAAATCATGTGTAAGTAATAAGTTAAAGATGTCATTCAAAAATTACAGAGGAAGTCAAAAGCTATTTACTGAGAGTCATCAGAACTGTGATTTACTTCATTATCAAAAATGTAATACCAGATTGTATTTCCAACTTGATTTTGGAATGACTCTTGTTTTAATAATAGCTCAGTCTTAATGAACATAACAACATTTGGTGAGAAAACAGCTAAATTTGTTTGCAGTACATGAATTTCACTCTGTATTATCATAGTGGCATCCACAGTCACATCTGTAAAGCTAAAGGGGACAAAAATAAGCAGCTTCAGAGACAAAGGACAACCAATCAGCCCCTGAGTAAGTCTAATTGACTCTGGATATTTTCTTGACTTGCAGGTCAAATTGAATAACATCTAAATTATTTGCTTTTGTAGGAAAAGACTCCTTTTTACCCAGAATTTCAAACTATTTTAATTATAAAAGAAAAATACCATATGATCTCACCTATAAGTGGAACCTAATCAACAAAACAAGCAAGCAAGCAAAATATAACCAGAGACATTAAAATTAAGAACAAACTGACAGTAACCAGAAGGGAGGTGGGATGAGATAATGGGGGGAAAGGGGGGAAGGGATTTTAGGAACATGTACAAAGGACACATGGACAAAACCAAAGAGGGGTAGGATCAAGGGTGGGAAATGGGGATGGCTGGGGTTGGGATGAGTTGGGGGGGGGAATGGAGACAACTATACTTGAATAACAATAAAAAAATTAGAAAGTCTCATATTAGCAATGATTCCTAATGCAGTGGAGAGATTCAAAGTTAAAAAATAGAATTTTTGTTCATCAGGAGCAAAAAAAGGCAGATAGGTGAATTACCTTATCAGTTCAGCCAATATCCCTGATGGGACATCTTACAGAAGATCTATCCAGCTTAATCTTAGAATGGCATTTCATTATTTCTCATTATTTATTTTTATTTCTTTATTTGACATATATTTTTGAGAGCCTGCAAAGTATCAGATGCTGAGAACACCACAATGACCCAAACCAGATGAGGTCACTGCCATCAGGGAACAACACTGTTGGTGGAGGAGAGGGTTGGAACCAGACACCACAGTCCAGCATGGACAACTGCTACAAAGGTGATGTAGGGCAGACCCATAACTCAGGGTTTGACCTAGCCAAGGAAATCAAGGGGTGGGGGTGCTCCAGGGCAAAATGATCATTATGTAAAGATTGCTCCAGGCACAAGGAATCACAGGTGCAGCCCTTGTCACTGGAAGGAGCAAGATGATCACGAGGAACAAGGAATACCAGTACATGGCTAACACAATCCAAGGGAGAGCTTGATGCAAGACAAGGTGAATAGAAGGATGGAAACCTGATCTTTAGATCTCACTGGTCTGCTGAAGAGTTTTTTCTTCATATTATCAGCAGTGGAAAGCCACGAAGAGTTATATGGAGGGAGGTGTCAGAATCAGCCTTGAGTTTTTAAAGATGGGTACAGACAGAACAGATTAATGGGGGCAGCGTGTCTGTTAGTGGGTCAGTTAGGAGGCTCAGAGCCTACATAGAAGATGACAGTCATTTAGACTAGAGGGTATCATTAATGAGGAATTGATAGATTTAAAGGATTTCTCTTATCCACTTCTATTGTGGAAATTGTACCCTTTACCTCTCCATTCTAAATAGTTTCACATCTGAATTGATTTTCCTGCGTGCTTAATGCTCTCCTGTGCAATAACAGCTTTTAGTGCTATGGTTTATGTGGGAATTCTTTCCACACGCGTGTAAACATGCAGCCCCGGGAATTTCCGCGTTTTGAGCTCGGCTCCGCTTGAAGAAACACTCCCATGTGGGCCAGCTGATCCGTGTCAGTGGAAAAAGAATCCTCTAATGGGAATTTGGCAAAAATGTATCTTAAGAAATTCTCTGACTTGCTGAGTCTCTCCCCCCCAGAGTCAAGAAGCTTAAATTAATGAATCACTGCCTCAATGTTTTATGGTCCTAAAAGTTAACAGCCCTAGTTAGCTTACCCTCAATTTACTTGTCTCCTGTTTAATGTACTACCCCGTCCTGTCTGCCACCGGACCTGAATTTACATCCTAATACTCTGTAACTGAGTAAACCTACCCCTTATCTATTCCCTTCCCATATATCCTCATGACCCAACTAAAAACCCCTGTTCTGCATAAGCCCATGAATAATCAATCCAATGTAAATGTGTCCTAAAGCTTCTAATAAAAAGCCCGGCTGAGCTACTCCAGGGGCCTTTTCCAAGATGGAGGGAAAGACCCGTGGCTGCCGGACTCTATTCTCAAAGCGTGTCTCTGGGTTAGTTTGATTCACGCAATCAGTGCGGTCTCCCCCACGGATTTTGCGGGACGAAATTCGCGACAGGTTTATAATAAGAACTGAATGTGCATTTGTATTATGAGTGAGTAGTTCACACTTTCATTATGTTTTCCCATGAACCATAAAATTCTTCCAGTCCAATTTGTCCTATAACACACTATATGGGCATATACATAGAGGTCACAGAATTGGCCCAGTGGTCCCAAGAGCACAACTGGGAACTCCCTATGGAGAGGAAGGGTCCCCTCTCACTCCATCCTCAAGCTTCAACCTAAAATGCAAAGCCAGCATGGGAATAGCAGTCCAGAGAAGGTGAAGGCTTAAAGAACAAATTTCATGTCTCAGAGGTGAGTTTTCTCCATAACACCTGCTACCCTGTCACTGGCATCCCTCTCATAAACCAACCTTTTATATAATCTCCATATAATGTTGCTAGAACATTTTCTAGATTCTCAGATGGACTTTTAACATTCTATTGATAGTAGTTATCTCCAAGACAACATAATGCCCTTAATACCACGAGATAACTCATCACCTGATAATGATAATACAAATACAAAACATTTTAAAAGTCTTTTATCTTCATTATCTTTTTTGACACTTACAATTACCCTATGAAGTAGGCAAGACTGGAACTGAATTCCCAACAATGGCTAGAGGATGCAACCAACTCCTTTAGAAAACAGTATTGCTAGCGATTGCTGGTCTGACTAGTCAGGAAGACAAATGTGGGCTCCTAAGAGCCTTGGTCATCCCAATCCCAGCTCTCTAAGGCTTGGAGTACATGCTATTTCCCTTACAGACTCTCCCTCTGGAGAGTATTTGGGGTCCTGTGATACTTAAGTAATTTAATTTTAACCATTTCACTTAAACAATGATCTGAAACTGGAAAGAATATCCACAGGTTTTTAGTAAAAAAAAAAAAAAAAAAAAAAAAAACTTTCTGCTAATATTCAGAAATTATTTCCACTGGATTTCTCCATTTGGGCTACTTACCACTAAGATGTCCTCTTTCACTAATTATAGAGGCAAATGTGGTTGGTAGATGGTATAAAGCTGGCTTTGATAGCTTCCACACTTTCTCTGACCAACCAAATTGATCACAGAAGCAAAGAATCTTAGAGATGCCAGGGTCCTCAGCAGACATCCAATCCACTTCCTTGGGCCCCTGGTAAATATCACTGTATGTGCATGTGTGTGTATGTCCAAAATGTTACATCTAAGTCATGCTTTTGGGAACCCAACCGTCCATGCCAGCAATGCCATTGCTCAAAGTATTTTGGAAATCTTCTCTTTGGGAACAGTTTATAAACCCTAGGGGAAAATTGATGACTTTACCTTAAAGTAGTCATGGTTCCTTTTGACCCAGAACAACTTCAGACTGGGCTCTGAATACAAAGGGCATTTATTGATAAGCAAATCCACCCTCAAAGAACAAAGATTTGCTACCACTGACGAGCATCAAGCAATGTGGCAGCAGGTTTTGCAGACTACAGGATACCAAAAGGGAATAGCAGCAACACTCTTCTGGATATGGAGCCTCTAATGTAACTTTGTTAATGAAACTGTACGCACTTGCACGTAGAAGTTTTAGTGTCCCTACTTCCCAAAACAACAACGGTTGTGTTATGGTCACATTTTGGATCCTATTTATTGCTGCACATTTCCAGGGTTCTGACCGCCATTGTCATTTTCTCTAGGCTCACTCAAAAACGGTTGTATTGAACAGCATGTTCTGTGAGGTCTTACTCAATTACAGCAAAGAATAGTGACAGGCATGCTGAAATATTTTAAAAACCTGTTGAGAAAATGATGAGATTACTGTCTAACTATTTTACTGCCTTTGTTTATTAGCATTCAGGAAATGGCCATGTATTATAGAAATTGATTTAACTGTAAAGATTAAAATATGTGTGAGTTTTCCAAGTGCCCATTAGTAGATGAGTGAAGAAAAGCTGTGATACATTTACACAATGGAATACTACTCAGCTGTAATAAAGAAGGAAATCTTACTTTTATGTACCACGGATACTAAGAGAAAAATAAGCCAGTCATAGTACTATATGATTTCACTTATATCATATAGTGGGAATGTAGGAAGTGTAGAAATTATTTATCTTGCCTAGGAAAGCATCATTTCAAGTGTTACTTAAAAGTAAGAAACATAAACATAGACAAAAATAGACTATGCCTTCAGAGTATTTCAGGGAACACACCTCTTCTAAGCTCATCCCAACTCAGCAAAACTGTATCTTTGGATCGAGTGATTTTAATTTTAAAGAATTTTAAAGATAATAAACAAGCAGGTCCACACTTTATTTCAAGGTATGTTTACCACAGAAATGCTTGTGGTGGGACACAACAATTGTTATTTACCAATTTATATTTTTGATGAGGAAACTGAAGCTCAGAGAGGTGAAATAACATTTCTGGGGTGCATGGATGTAGTGACTTGATAGCAATGTCTTCCTGGCTCTGAGTATAAAAACAGAAGAAATCTTTATGAGTTGACAAAATGAAAATGATATTCCTTTTTATACATCAATAAGGTGATTAAATAAAGTATTGTATAAATGTAGGTATAATATTATGCCATTTTTAGAAATCATGTTTTAGTCAAAAACTTAATGACAAGGGGAAAGCCAATCAAAAGCAAGAGTCATGTCAACAGACCTTTTAAGTGCAACAGAGATGCCAAGTAGGACCAACATGTTACCTGGATGTGGCTGTCAGGCCAGTGGTGGCCTGAGAAGAAGCCAGATTGCTATAGGCTGAGGAGTGAATGAGAGCTGTGGAAATAAGAATCATGACTGAGGTCTTCTCAGAATGTGGTTTGGGAAGTCCACCTCCCATGAGCCCTAAGGAACGGATAGCCCAGGACCCAAGCATGTTTCCGTCTTAGGGCATCACCCTCCTCCACAAAGCCCACCTCTGTCTCAAAATGCACCCGCAGGATTTAAATTACAGAAGTGACTGAGGGACACCACAGAAAGCTTAGTGCCACTGAAAGAAGTTCTACTACCTTCATTTTCTGAGAAGATGGGATATTCCACATGATGCAGGGCCACTGGAGGAAACACCAGGCAGGGTAGGGAGTCTAAAGAAAGGGGTGAATGGAAAACATGGCCCAGAGCCATTGTGTTTTCCACACGGAACAGCTTAGGATTGGCTAATTTAAGGCTCTGAGTAGTATAGGTGGTCTCTAGTGGTCTGCTGTCTGGCCTTGGCTGATTAGGGCAGGGAAATCTTGCCTTCTGGAGTGTAGGAGCAAGCTAGAGGAAGTGGCAGCAATATGGGCTCTTTATTGGTTACTTTGCAAATGAAAGGCATACTCCTGGCTTGGGGGTGTTGGCGGAGGAGGGGTTATCTCTAAGAATTGACTAACCCTGGGAGACAAAATCTCTCTGCAGTTAGAGAGACCACAAATGCCATAGCATCAAGAATACAGACAATAAGGACTTCCGGCCAAGACAGAAGCGTAGGTAGACACACTGTGCCTCCTCGCACAACCAAAAGAGGAAAAACAACAATTTAAAAAACAAAAACAGCCAGATCTGACAAAAAACTGAACTGAGTGGAAGTCCAACAACCAAGGAGTTAAAGAAGACACGTTCATCCAGACTGGTAAGCGGAGTGGAGCCGGGTGGAGAGCACTTGGCAAGACGCAGTTTGTGGAGCAGCACTGGCAGGCGCACTCGGCAAAACCAGGGCTAAAACTGGTGGACTGGGCGGTCCCTCAATCTAGTGCAGATAAACTGGGAGGAAAAGCTGGGGAGTGGAACAGACCGAATGGCCCAACAATGCAGGGAAATAAAGCCTCAAACCACCAAATGAATACACCTGTGGGGGTTGAGGCAGCAGTGGAAGGAACTCCGGGCATCGCAGGAGAGTTCGTTGGGGAGAACCACAGGGACTTGGAACTGTGCAGGCCTGCCCACTCACCCTGGAGCCAGCAAAGAAGGGCCCAACTTGCTTGTGGGTAGCTGGGGAAGGGCGGAGAACAGAGCAAGTGCCATTGTTCTCTTGGGCCCCGCCCCCACAGACAGCATCACAACACAACAACGTGGGTTACCCCGCCCCATGAACACCTAAGGTTCCACCCCTTAAAGTAACAGGTGCACCAAGAAAAAAAAAATGGCCCAAATGAAATAACACATCAAAGCTCCAGAAAAAATACAACTAAGTGACAAAGAGATAGCCAACCTATCAGATGAACAGTTCAAAGCACTGGTAATCAGGATGCTCACAGGATTTGAAGAAAGATTGTCACAATTACTTGAACAAATGAAGATAATATAAAGTAAATGAGGGGAAATTTGCAAGGAACCAATAGGGATGAGAAGGAAACTGGTATTCAAATCAACGGAGTGGACCAGCAGAAAGAAAAAAACATCCAACCAGAAAAGAATAAAGAAATAAGAATTCAAAAAACTGAGGAGAGGCTTATGAACCTCCAGGACATCTTTAAACACCTCAACATCCAAATCATGGGGGTGCCAGAGAAGAAGAGGAAGAGCAACCAATTGAAAACTTACCTGAACAAATAATGAAGGAGAACTCCCCCAAGCTGGTGAAGGAAATAGACTTTCAGGAAGTCTAGGAAGCTCAGAGAGTTGCAAAGAAGTTGGACCCAAAGAGGAACACACCAAAACACATCATAATTACACTACCCAAGACTAAAAATAAAGAGAGAATCCTAGAAGCAACAAGAGAAAAGGAGTCAGTTACCTACAAAGGAATTCCCATAAGACTGTCAGCTGATTTCTCAAAAGAGAACTTGCAGGCAAGAAGGGGCTGGAGAGAAGTATTCCAAGTCAGGAAAGGCAAGGACCTCCATCCAAGAATACTCTATCCAGCAAAGCTATCATTTAGAATGGAAGGACAGATAAAGTGCTTCCCAGATAAGGTCAAGTTCAAGGAGTTCATCATCACCCAGCCTTTATTATATGAAATGCTAAAGGGATTTATATAAGACATGGAGGGTCATCAACAGGGGAGTGGGAGAGGGAGAGAGAGAGAGGGGGAAAAGGTACAGAGAATAAATAGCATAAATGATAGGTAGAAAACAGACAGGTGGAGGTTAAGAATATTATAGGAAATGTAGAAGCCAAAGAACTTATGTGTATGACCTATGGACAAAAACTAAAGGGTGAGGAAATGGGGGGGGGGTGGAGGGGAAGAAAGGAGGGGAAATAAGAGAACTGTAATAGCATAATCAATAAAATATATTTTTAAAAAAGAACACAGACAATAAGAAAAGGTAGTTAATACAACTTCTATGACATTAGCTGCCCTTAAAGGCTTTGGACCATGGAACAAAGCATTCCTTTATCCTAAGCTGTTTGTCTCCTTCTTTTAAGAAATGATCAGACTAAACCTGCTAACCTTCTTCATAACACTGTGTCCTAATCCTTTACACAATATATACAACTCTGATACAATAAATTTATGTCCCCTGTCTTGTTGATTTCCCCACTGGATTGCAAATGGGACCACTATTTTATTTATCCTTGAATCAACCACAGTGCCTTCCTGCAGTTTATAGAATATGTACCTTTGCAATGCAGGCAATTTTGACGACCACCATCCCACCTCACAGACAGTAGATTACAGAACTCCCTGGTATGAGAACTCTGCAAAAGACTGTGGCCACCAAGAGAGTGACTATATGCCCAAACTGGCAAAGATTGTTGGATATATATACGGTGATGCATGTATTATTCCCAACTGAGGTTCTGAAGCTTTCAATATACCCCGTCACTCCACACAGAGTTAAAAGCCTACACTTAAAATAACGTTGCCAGGTTGTCAGATTGTCCAGATCAATTTAGGGAATGAGATGATGTGCAGGCCACAGGGTGGGGAGAAGAGCACACATGGTAGGGAAGGGGTACTTCCTGAATGAAACTCACCCCAGGAATTGGTGGATGGGCATTACAATCCCTCAACACTGTGATAGTCGAGCGACAGCTCTAGAAACCGTATTTGTCTAACAGCTAAGACTTGCAGTCACTCTACGGGAACAGATGAGACAGGAATACGCCATGTATGATTAGGCCAACATAGAGTTATTCACATTTGGAGGCTTGTTAGGCAATTTCACATCTTCTGAAGTTGAGCCAACTGATAGGCTGTGACATGAGATAATTGGTGTCACTCATGTGTGAAGGTCCCATAAGAGATGACAGGAAGACTGCAAAAACAGGCATCCCAAGGTCTGTGTGTGAGAGCAGACAGAATAAATGCATGTAATAACATGGCACCCATTTGCAGAACTACAGCTTATTTCAGCAAGCTGACAATAAAAGCATTTTCCTGAACTGTTGCTCTTAATGATTTGGAAAGAAAAAAAAATGAACTCCATTTCTTTCTGAATGTCAGTGATAGATAGAGTGTGTAAAATTTTTTTGTTTGGGAAACAATAAATATTTGGGGAAAAATTAAAACATAGGAGTATATTTTTTCAGTGACTTTCAGGTTTAAAAGTATAAAAAGGTGAAACAGTTAGCATGGAAAATGTCTATAATTTTTTCTCTACACCTTTACGCAACCCTACCACTCCCCTATATCAAACCCCACCTTCCACTCCCCTATATCAAACTAAGTCCTGACTGAGAAAACCATCATGATTTCCATTTCTGCAGCTCTCATTCATTCCTTCCCCCCTCCCCACACTGCCTGGGCCAAGGTCACTGCTTGAACCAAAGTCACCACAGGCCTCCTAACCGACAAATCCAGTAAACATGTTGGTCCTCCTTGGCAACTCTGTTGCATTTGAGACTTGATTAATATGATTCTTGCTCTTGGTACTTGACAGTCCAGGGGAGAGTTCTCCTAACATCATGAATTCAGAGATTGACTTCAGGCTAATGGAAGACCAGGGGCAAGAGGGCAACAATTGCCAGGTCCAGCAACCAGAAGGGCACCACTGAAAGGGGCAGGAAGGCTGAGTGCAGACTCCTGAAAACTGGGTTCCCCTGGAAGCTTTGGTCTGTGGAGCAAATACTGCAAGTTTCCAGGAAAACAGGACAAAGTAATCATTACTCAAAAATGTTAAATGTGCCTGACTGGATGGCTCAGTTGGTTAGAGCATTGTTCTGTACACAAAAATGTTGCAGGTTCAATCCCTGGTCAGGGCACGTACTTAGGTTGCTGATTCAGTGCCGGGTCAGGAATGCATGTGAGAGGCAACCAATCAATGTTCCTCTCTCACATTGATGCTTCTCCCTCTCTCTCTCCCCTCCTTTCTCTCTCTCTAAAATCAATAAATATATCTTTGGGCAAGGATTTTTTAAATGTTAAAGGCTGCATTTTTGCCCAAAGGTTTGTAATTTTTTTCAAAGTACTTTCACGTCTTCTATGTGAAAGGAGTGTGACTTCATTATAGAGTCTGGTCTATAAACTTAGGTGAGGCCAGTACCAGAACAGAGTTGCCTTGTGCACATACTGTTGAGCCAAAAGTTCCTGATTTGTGTTTTGCAACCATGAAAATGCCTCTGAGTCAAATAGTCATGTATGATTGACATGTACCTATCTTTGAACATGCTGTTGCTCCCTTCTCTTTTCCCCCTTTCCCTGGGTCACTCCTACTCCTCTCCTCTTGGAAGCCTTCCCTGTCCTGCCCCTCCAGCCTGGATACTGACCAGCATACCACACTCTGCCTCACATTGCCATGGAGCTTAAAAAGGATCATTAACGTAGAGGAAGCTGAGTCTGTCTTGCTGGTCAACTGCAAAATCATTGGCAATGAAGATAGTATGTCTTACTCATCTCTAGGGCCTAATGCAATGTCTGGCAATGAGTAGGCACTCAATAAATTTTTGTAGAATGAATTAATGAAATGGTATTATTACTAGCCAACAACAGCACCAATTTGAGTCCATAAATGTTGTAAAACAAAAATGCTGAACTGTTGAATGTAATGTGATATGCAAGGGAAATTAATGAGTTATTAGGAACTAAGGATTTTAATGCTGTACATTTAAAATAGGTTCAATATAGGAAAAATGTAAATTCTAGCATCAGTTTCATGCCACTTGCACTGACAGCACAGATCTGCTATCTGTCTTCATTTGGCTTCATAGTAATAGGTTACAAGAACATTATTTGAAAGGGTGTCATGTTCCTTTATTGAATATTCAAAAAAAAGTGTAATAAAATTGACATGCTGGAGTCCATAGAAAACATTGTACACTTTTGTTGTTCATTCTGCCTTAAGATAAAAATCTATTTTTATAATATTAAAAAACAAGTCTTCAATTTTAATCTCTCCAGTAATGCTCAGTGCTGTGTGATACAGACCCCCTGGCCATTCTGAAAAATGAGTACTTTCTTTGCAATATGAGAAATTCTGGATAAAAAACATTATCTGCCAGAATCAGAGAAACCAGACAACCTGTGTTTTGAGATGAGCAGAAGGAACTGGTCTTGGGAAGGAGAGAGGGGAATGGATAGCCAGAGTGGTCACCCAGGAGTGATAATAAATAAATAAATAAATAAATAAATAAATAAATAAATAAATTGGGGTCAGTAAGTTATCTAAGTGCTTCCAAGATCTCTCTCTCTCTCTCTCTCTCTTTCTCTCTCTAGCCAAGTAGAGTACAAAGTAGGGTGGAGGTCAGTGAAGAGAATCTTCTGATCTTTTTTGTTTCACTAAGATTCTCCAAGATCAAGTCTCTTTTTCTTCTACCTCTCAACAAACCCCATAGTTTCTCCTGAGCAATTACGCTTTTGAAAAAACAAGACAGAAGAACCATGAGGCTACTTGTACCTTCAATTCTCCCATGTAACTGTCCTGAATCAATGAAGTGCTGAGCCAGTTACCTACATAAAGGGGAGTACAAAAAGGAAGACATGCATCAATTAATATCTCAATCAATTTCAGAAAGCTATACACATAAGTACACGGGAATGGACTTTTATGTCTCTGATATGACAAAGAAAAACACAGTCCAGAGGCTTGGTTAAGACATTTGTGGAGTTTTATTAGTAGTAAAGATGTTCTCCATGTTTCTGAAGGCCTGCAATCCAGAGCGGCTGCTAGACACCCAGGAGAGCATATGGAGTGTTAACCCAGAATTCTCTTAGGGCCTCTGCTGAGTGAATCAGACAGCCTGGCAGTTCCACTAGCATGATTAGGACTGAAGCTCTCACCCTGTCTGCAGATGGTAATAAATCCAATTTGCTCACCTCCTCAAGTTATCTGCCCCCAACACTCCTCCTTGGGAAGCGGAAAAGGAGCCCCCTCATGAGTCATGGGCATGAAGGATTCTTCAGTAACTGACAGTGACAGGAACAAGGCTAATGGCTGGGTGTAAACAAGGAACAAACCACCGTAGCCAAAGCCCAGTGTCACCATGGTCTCCTTCAGAGAATAATAACACAGGCAACTCCACAATCTCACTTTGATTTGTGAAAGAAAATGTCAATCGTGGGGGAGGAAGCTGTTTAAATCCATCTGTTTTTCTTTTCTCAAACTGCCAGATGATTTAATCATCTTCCTTAATAAGCTTCAAAGAGATGACCTTTAGAAAGCCTCCCGCAAGCAGGAGTATTTAAAGGCAAAATATTTTCCAAGCACCAAAGAGCTAAATATTAAATATTCATATTCTTCTCTGCTCTATGGAACTTGCTACAATTCCAGGTTAAGTGTGTGGACCAAAGATGCATCTCTGTGAGACCATTCAAGAGTTTCCTATATGCCCTCATCTCTAGTTGGTGCTTTTGCAAACCCTAGCTGATGCAATCTTCCACGTAATAATTGTTATCCTTACCTTATAGATGAATTATCTAAAGCTCTGAGAGGTTAAGCAGCTTTGCCAAAATTACACAGCTTGTGAGATCCCCTGGGCAGGAGTTAGGTGCACCTGCTATACTTACAGTGCCTAAACCAACACACCTAAGAGACTCTTGATGAAATCGGGAAACACTCTGTTTTCTTTGACCTTCTCTTTCCTTCTCTTATCTTTGCTGACCCTCTGCCTCCAGCATACTTTGGCAGCTATCTCCCCATGGAGGTAGGAACTTGCCCAACTTCATACAACCTAATAAGCCTCTAGCCAAAGCTTTGGTTTACCAGCACAAAGTAAGCAGGACTGACCTTAGGGCTAATGTCCCTACTGTGTTTGGGTCTCTTAGGTGCTGATTCCCTTATGTTTCAGCCCACCCCAACACCATTAAAATATAAAAGTGCATTATTATCAATTTATCATAATATATATATTTGGAAGTTAATGGTGGAGAGGCTTTCAATATTTTCTAATCCTGTCTTTTTTTTACAGGTGAGAAAAGTAAAACACAGAGAGAGGTGGTAGCTTGGCTGAGGCCACCAGAGATGTGGCCCTTCTCCCCAACCCCAGCCCATCACCCTGAGGCCATGCCATGCTGATCTTCCATGTGGGTGAAAGCTCTCTGGGGATACCCATATGCTCCTCCTTATCTTTAAACTTGGGATAAGGCATAGACTTTGTTCATTTCAAAGGAATTTCTGACATCAGCCATCCAGTAGAAGTGTTTGCCTCTAAAATCACACCATTAGGAATCTTGTGTTATTATTGCTGAGTCAATAGGGCATGCAGGTGAAGAGGCAGGTGGTAAGCAAGAATGGAAGAAACAACCATGGTTCCTTTTCCATGTATTCCCAGGCCTGCACCCCAGGCCAGCCCTATTCCTAGAGTTTCTGAATGGAAGATTTTGAGTCCCAGTGTCAGCCCCGCGGCAGCAGCCCGTGACCCCATTATCAGGTCCCAGACCAACCATAACCCTGATCCCAACTTTCTATCTGCCTAAAAATTCCTCAGCGCTTTGCCTCCATCCTTAGCGTGATGCAAAAGATGCAGAAAGTTGGATGGAGAGCTCAAGAAGGGAGAAGCAGGGATGGAAGGGGGTGGCTTAGAGCATGCCAGCAGTCATAGTCCAGGGCCAGGGGAAACAGGGGTCTTGGGAAATTGCACTGTTTAAGACTTTGGGGGGGGAGTCATCGCAATGTGTGAGTATATGTGCATGCATTAAGGCCTCCATGGCATTTATGTGCATATGTGCCTGTGCTTACAGCTATGTGCGAGGGGCTGTGTATACACTCATTTATATTAAAGGTTTGTGAAGAGGGTGAGACAAAGTGGCACTGCAAAGAGCTCTCAACCCTAGTGCCATTATAGGTAGAAAATCATTAACAATAATGAGAAAAGAAATTCCTCTCAAAGTAGTATGGTGGGAAGCAATAAGGGTGCCAGTGGAAAAGGCAGACTCCTAATCTGGAGCCAATCAGCTCACACGCCTATAAAATGCAGACTATTACATTGAGTCCCTTCTAAGGTCATGATGGTAAACACTGACTGAGTCTGCCCTGGCTCTGCCACATAGTGAGGGCTCAGTGAACGCTGGTCCCGAATGTGCTGGTGGGGAAGGGCGAGCAATAAGGAACATGGAAGGAAGAGAACATCTCCCCTTTTCCCCTCAGGCCTAAAGAAGGATGAAGTCTACTAATTTATTTTTTTTAATTCTTATATTATGTATCTCTTACTGTTTAGAAATTTACTAAACAAACTCTCAGGAGCAAACTGCAATCTGTTGCTTCTTCTAAATGCTTTAAACTTGCAGTAGCTGTTGGTGGTGGTCTTAGATCCTGGAGAGCCTGCTTGGTGCCAGTTGTGTAAAAGCCGAGGAACTCTGAGGCAGCTAGCAAGAGAAGACCCTTCGGAGAGAACTAAAGTTCTTAACAATTACCGCTAACTATGCTGAGAAAGGGAGAACGCTTTCAATTGCCACACATCCACTCTAATCCCCACTTATGAGCACTGGAAATGCAGTGATGCAATAATTACACAATCTACAGGAAAACTGACAAATATATTCCCCAATACAAATGATTTATTGAGCCAGCCCAGCCACAGGCTGGCTTCAGTCCTTAATGGAAGCTGTAAAAGCCATGCCCTGCACTTCGACAATCACAGTGATTTCTTACAAAACACTAATTAGGCAATCGATGAGGCAAATGTTTTGGAAACTCTGAAATATCTCTGGTTTGTTGGAGATGTCTCCAAAATGATTGACTATCTGTTCAGGTAGCCTATTAAAGAATCATATAATGGCATATCAGAAAGAACCTTTCACAACCGAGGTCATTTCAGAGATGAGAAGAGGTTGTCATACTGAGGGCATGCAGTGGTACGAAACCCAAATGCTCTGATTTCCGTCTTTTCCACAATCCCCCATAGCCTCACCTATTAACAAAGTATAATCATATGGGCCATTAACTTCTATTAGTTCCCACTTAAAAGCTAAGCCAATCAATATGTTACTGTCACCAACAAGGTGATCACTTGGAAGCAGTTACTGTTGATCAGAAAATTAATGAGTTGGATAATACAGAAAGAAATGTACCAACCACTCTACTCTTGGGCAAAATCTGTATAGGAAAAGCTAGACGAGAGACTGAGTGATGGTATTTACCCAGGAGGATGCCTGTGCTTGTGGCAGAATGGTATGGTTGTTTCCAGTGAGGTCATTCAAGCTTCATATATACCCTACGTAGTACGAGAAAAACTGCCTAGAAATTCAGAAGAAAATTAAGGGAGCAGGAAATAATAGAAATAGAAAAGCAACATAGAACAAAAGATTTGGAATAAATAATAAACATATTTTTAAGTCATGAAAAGTGTATAGGTTAATGAAATACTTTAGATGATATTTTTTAAAACTGTGGATTCACTCTCCAAATAAATTCACATCTACATACATGTAGAAAGTACTGTATGTAATTTCAGAATATACAAAGATCCTTTTAAAAGTTCCCCAGTGGATCCTAGGATATAGCACCCTGCATTAGACTGAAAAATTTTAACAAAATATATATTCAAATATATCCCCCAAAGTCCTAAAATTGTTTTACCCTTGAAATTCTTGAAAATTCTTATCTATATACACTGCTACCTGAGATGGAATGTAATGTTTCTGCCCATCCTCCAAACAATCAGTGTAATCCATTACACATATTTGTAAAGAACCCCATGTTTTTTTAGGTCTCTGGATTCTCTGCTTCCTGAGCACAAACATCTTTCTTTTATATACAGGTCTGTGTATATTTAAATGCTTGGGAGACGTATCTGTTCATGATGCAATATGCAAGATACAATTTTTCTGAGGATCAGTTTTATCATCTGTAATCTGAGAAGATGGGCATCTGGCATATTTATTGCAGAATTGCTAAGAAAATGAAATGAGATCATTGATAGAAACATACTTTTAAAACTTTATGAAGTGACATAAAAATATGTGACATTTTCATTATGTGTGCCATCACATTGTTATCATGTGTGATACTTAAATGCAATTTGTAAGTCTCAGTATCATTTCAGGAAGTTAGTTTGAAATGTTTGTTTACCTATAAAATAAAGATACCATAACTTTCCATTATATTAATCATGTTGGCAATACCTTCTGCTCCAGAAGAAGAAATCAGTCATAGCCTGGGCCCATATTCCCAAGAAGACAAGACCCTGATTGGGGAGCTCAGATTAATAATCACACAAGGTATCTACTATTTACTTCCTTGAATTAAGTATTTCAGTAATTCAGAAAAAGCAGTCACTTCGAGAAGAGTTGATGGGCAAGATTCCACAAATAATGTGGAACTTATGATATCAGCTCCTCCAAAAATGCATGTGGGGGCAGAGTGAGTCACCTGCCTGCCAGCATTAAACAGAGAAAGCGAGAGTCTTTGCATTTTATTTTACAGATGGTGTCTTCTTCCTCCCCTACATCCAGGCAGAGATTTAATTATTTTAGAAGGGTAATTTGCAAAGTCCTTTAAGATCTCCAGCCATCAGGTGCCACAAGGAAGATAAGTGCTATGCCTACTGTTATCTATTTTGGTGCCATGGGTAATGCGCCATGAGATTAGATAGACACAGCACTCATTTCACACTACCAAATTCTGTTCTATCAATTCTTTACTCAAATCTGCTAAGCACCTCTTCATTTGCCTCACCACTGTTATAATTTAATATGTACAACCAGAGTTGGAGTTTAATTCCTTCTTGAGTAAGCTAAAATCCAATATTTGTAAAAGGTATTCATTTAAATGAAACCTCAGCAAGGTTCAGCCTCTCCCCACAGCCCCATTGGGATGGCTTCCCATCTACCCCTGTGCAGCTTGGCTGCTTCGCAACACTGATTCCATTAGCTGAAGGTCAGAGCTGCCTGGGGACTATCTTGCTGATGGTCCTCCATGCCCACCAGCCCTCACCTTTGTGCTCTTGGCTGAAATAATTAAACATGTCAGGAAAAACACATTAATGTATGCGTGTCAACAGCCTGTCCCCTTGCCACCACTAAAGGAAAACCTGGCTTTGCTTTCCTGCATCAATAAGCAAGAGCCTAGCTGGATTTTCACCAAATTGGAGAGAAGCAGGAAAGCGAGTAAGAAATATAAGGAAACAACAAAGTGTTTGTGACATGGAAAGAGTCATTAAGTTAGGGACAGGAGGGAGAGAAACCCATCTTTGTACAGGAGTCAGAGAGAGAGAGAAAGGGAATGAAGCTTTGACATTTAGCTCTGTGTGTTGAAGGCAGTCCTTCTTTGGTATTTTTCTCAAGACTGAAGTCAAGGTAGGAGAAGGTAAAGATGGGATAGATGGTGATAGAAAAGACATGGCTTGGGGTAGTGAACACACAATACAATATACAGATGAAGTACCCCTTAAACCTACATAATTTTATTTATTAACCAATGTAACCCTAATAAATTCAATTAAAAAAAGACTGAAGACAAGATTCAATCTTTTTTTTTGGTGGGGGGAGGAGTAACTGAAGAGTATGTATATATAAACCCAGAGGCGTGGATACATGGAACAGATTGACAGATTTCAGAGGGGAGAGTGGGGGGCGGGGACTGGACGAGATTAGCCAAAGAACATACATGCATATACGCATAGTCCATGGACACGGTCAACAACATGGTGAAGGTAGCGTGGGGGAAACGCTTTTCAAGTATGATTAGACGCTGGACTGGAATGTGTTTCAATGAAATATGCTAAAGAGAAGATGTGCCTTAGGGTGACTTACAAAGCAGGCTATTAGTGAAGTTAAAGATTAACGATGCATTTCCATTCCACATCTGAGGAGCAGAGCAATATCACTACTTCATGTTTCCTCATCACAAAGAGGATCGCAGCATAATCTTATGCTCTTCAGCAGGCGGATCTGTTTTTCTCCCACAGCAAGCTGACACCTCAAATCCCAAATAATTAGGCTGGAACTCAAAAGCCTCCAGAATAATCTCTTTACTTTATACCCCTTCCCCAACAAAAGCTTCTCTTTCTTCTCATCACCTATTCCTAACCATTTCTAACAAGTTGAAATCTTTTTTACTTGTGCAAAGATATCCCTTCCAAAAAAACTCTCCTGAACATTCACCATTCTTCCTTAAGTCCAGCCCCCTCAATCAGGCCCACCCAGGTAACTTCAGTGCACAATAATTTTTACTCTTTCTAAAAGCTGGGCTCATGTAGTTACTAAGTGATTAATTTCTACATTGGGTGAGAGGCAGTCACAAGGACAGGCAGAGAGATGTAAAAGTTAGAGGTGGTTCTTCAGAGAGTTCCGAAACAGTATCAATAAAACTTAGCAATTAATTGAGTGTGATACTTAGATGGAACCCCTCACTCTTGGTAGAAAATGGCCCATGGAAAGTGTCCATGCCCTTGTCCCTGGAACCTGTAACTATGTTACTTTACATGACAAAAGGGAATTAAGCTTCCAGATGGAAGTGGACTTTGAGGTGAGGAAGTGAACCGGATTATCTGGGTAGACCCCATGTAATCACCAGGGTGCTTACAAGCACAGGAGGGAGGCAGATGGGAGAACTAGAGAGACGGCAGCACTAACACTTTACTTGCTGCTGACGGACCTGAAGATGGAGGAAGAGGCCAAGAGCCAAGAAATGTGGGAGCCTCTGGGATCTGGAAAAGACAAGAAAGCAGATTCTTCCCTGGAGCCTCCAGAAGGAATGCAGCCCAACAGATACCTTGATTTTAGCCCCTGACACCTATTTAGGATTTCTGACCCATAAAACTATAAGACAGTAAATGTTTTTGGCATTAAGCCACTAAGGTTGTGCTAATTTGCCACAGCAGCCATGGGAAACTAACACAGCACCTTCTTCCCCACTGTCCTGCCTTCCCCAAAGCCCAGCCCCAAACCATGAGCCTTACCCATCAGCAAGCTAGATCAAGAGGAAGTCCATACCCACATTTTCACCAAAAAACTTTGTTGTCCAGGTGGAGCTAACAGAGCTCTGTGGGGTCAGTAAGACAGCACATTGAGGCTTTAAAGGGCTCTGCTGACAAGTTGGGAACCCTAATTGCCAATTTTCTTGTGAGAAAATAAATTCTAATGTCAAAC
Organism: Micronycteris hirsuta; assembly: GCA_004026765.1. Taxonomy (NCBI): domain Eukaryota; kingdom Metazoa; phylum Chordata; class Mammalia; order Chiroptera; family Phyllostomidae; genus Micronycteris; species Micronycteris hirsuta. The sequence continues at coordinate 60,305 of PVJI01006892.1, read as the reverse complement.
AGCCAACTTTCTAATGAATATTTGGAATATCTCATATTGGTAAATTGGATAGAGTCTATGATCTGTGCTGATGGTTAACTGAGAGCCATCAGTTGTAGACTCCAGGTATGCCAGAAACCAAACTATTATTCATTTTCAAAAGTTTAAAATCCTGGCTTGTGATCTTGTCCAGAAAATCAATCTGCTTTAGCAGAGGCCTGCATACTGCATAAACCTAGGCCAAGACAGACCATTTTCTCAAAAAAGAGCTCAGGAAATGCATGCCTGAGCACCTTATTGAGATTCCCAATCAATGTGTCACATTGCTCAAAAAACATCTGAGGCTGTTTTGCAAAGAGCACATTGAACCACTCCTGGAAACTCTCTCTCTCAGAGTCATGTAAGCTGGAATGTAATTCTAGACTCACACTTATTTCATCGGACAACAGGAGTTGCTATAATAAGGCTCATGCGATATACTGATGATATTGGGTGTCCAAATCAAATCACAAAATAGATATTAAGAAACATTTTATTATTTCTTCTTATAAGTAATGTGAAATTATGTCTCAGTTTTCCTCAGCTAGACTCAGCTTCATCTGCTGCCTCTTCTCAATTATTAATAATTTCCCTTTTTACTCTCAGAACTGTGCCAGTTTGATGACAAATTATATGGTCACCATACATATAAAAGTCTCAATCATAGTTTTCTTATACATTTTGTTAAGTCAGACTACAGCTCCTTGTGGTTTCTCCTAGGTCCAGTGAGATTCTGCATGTTTGACTTGACACCATGGGGAAAACAGGAAGGAAAGGAAGGGGGCTTTAACTGAGGAGTAGATGATCTCATAGGTGATTGTAAGCAGATAATTATAAATTACACAGGCTCACACTAGCAGCACAATGCAAGTAAGTGGCAAAGTCGTGCCTGGCTCTATCTGTGTGTGTGTACATAATAAACTCATTCCCCAGTCCTTGTATTTCAAACCCCAGGCCTAAGCCATGCATTTTTCACCAATAACTTGGAGATAGAAGAAATTCTTGCTCACTATTAGTAAGAAATTTAAGCATATTTTCCCAGAAAAACATTATTGTCTAAGCTAGTAGACCTACGTGGACTCAATAACACAAATATATCTGTATTAAAAATTGTACAATATATAATTATATAGCAATATCATAATACTCATATATACACATACTCATATACAGGGCCTGGCACAAATAATGCCCCCTTTTTATTATTAAATCTTTTATTACAATAGCATAAGCATGTAATTCTGTAACATAACAATATCACAACTCAAGCACACCATATGACACTTTAGGTGAAATGTTCAAATTAAAACTATAAATTATTACACTCATATTATTACTTTACCAACCACACTCGAGAAGGCATTACTTCTGTCAGAAGTAATTATTTCAGCCATTAAAAAAATGAAGTACAGATACATGCTACACCATGAATGAACCTGAAAAATATTATGCTGGGTGAAAGAAGCCAGTCATAAAAGTTCACATATTGTGTAATTCCATTTACATGAAATATCTAGAATAGGCAAGTCTAGATTAGTGGTTCCCGGGGGCTGTAGGGTTGGAAGAAATAAGTGACTGCTAATAGGTACAGCGTTTTTTTTGGGGGGGTGATGAAAACGTTCTGGAATTTTACAGCGGTGACATGGCATAACTCAGAATGTTCATAGCGGCACAATTTATGCTAGCCAAGTGCTGGAAGCAACCTAAGTGCCCATCAGCAAGTGAGTGGATCAAAAAACTATGGTATATTTATACAACGGAATTCTACACCACAGAAATAAAGAAGGAGTTCCTACCCTTTGCGACAGCATGGATGGAACTGGAGAGCATTATGCTAAGTGAAGTAAGCCAGGTGGTGACGGACAAATACCATATGCTCTCACCTTTAACTAGAATATAATCAACAAAAGAAAAAAGCAAGCAAAACATAACCAGAGACATCGAAATTAAGAACAATTTAACAATAGCCAGAGGGGACGGGGGAAGGGATAGTGGGGAGAAGGGTTTTCAGGAACTACTATAAAGGACAAAACCATGGGGGAGGGTGGAAGCAAGGGAGGGAGGTGGGTTTGGCTGGGGTGGGAGGGAGTGGTGAGGAGAAAATGCAGATAACTGTAATTGAACAACAATAAAGTAATTTTAAAAAGAATATACTAAAAAACTGAAATGTATCCTTTAAAATAGTGAACTTTATGATTTGAAAATTATATCTTAATTTTCAGTAGAAAAATAACAATAGTAACACCACCATGTAAAGGTTGCTATGAGGATTGAAAACAAGGAAAACCATATAAAGCAATTAGCACGATCCAGACCCAGTGATGATGGCAGCAGTGGTTGTGGTGTCGTCTTAGGAAATGTCTGTGCTGACAGGTCTAAGGCCTGAATTCAAACCCAAGAGTCACCCGTCTGCATGCTGCTGCATTGTCTCCCATGCTTCTCCCACACTCCTACCCCACTGTTCCCAGCCTTTCTGAGACTGGCCCTAGGCCCAAATTCTGCTGTCCAATTCATTCCAAATACTTGTGTCTAACTCAGTAATCTCCTTCAGTCTCTTTCCTACTTGACTAGCAAAGCCTCAGATGTGTCAAAACTGTCCCAATTAGCTGCGCCCTCTGACACTGCATTAGCACAGAGACTGGATCAGTACCCACCCACATGGCAGGACAGAATCCTCAGTCAATCAGGGGAGGAGGAAAGGTGTAATTTTGGAAACTGAATGCCTATGTCAACATTTTAATAAAATAAGAACAGATTTTTTGATTTGCACCCATTTGTGATATTACCTCCCAACAGACAAACTTCTCAGAGAAGGTGATTCGTTAGTCAGCCACCCCACTGCAAGCAGGGAGGAAACAAATCACCATGCTACACACATCATAAAAATGGAAATCAAAGAGGCTGTTCATTAATGCAGATTAGTTTTAAGTTTTAAATGGCTTTGCTCTGCCAAGATTAATACACACAAGAAATTCTCAGTGGGCCTTGGGTCCTTGGTAATATATAGTCCTTATTACCTTGCTGACTAATGAGCCTTCTAGCTCCAGAGGAGCAACTTCAGACGGCCCATGTTCCCTGCAGGTGGACCACAGAGCAGAGGTGCCTGAAACAGGCATCCCAAACTCTTTACCCCATCCCTCAGTTGTTTGTTCTCATCAAAACTAAAGAATGATTTTGTATTCAGGGTGTCCTCAGCTACTTTCAACAAAGCACTGAGTGATCAAAAGAGTTCGTAGCTAAAGGTGGTCTAATGTGCTGTCCTTGGGTATCAGAATAAAAGTCTATTTTAAAGACAGCCTTTCATCCCATAATCAAATTAGAGTCAAAGTGATATGGAGCCAAACCCAGGAGTATAGGCCATCTCTGAGCAGGTACTGCTGTTAATTGGGTAGCCTGCCTCTTTTATTTCACTTTCCTCTAGTCTTTTTTTCCCGCTTTTTCTTCTTTTTCTTTTTTCTCCTTCCCACCTTCCCTTTTACCCCCTCCCCTCCTCATATTTCATCATAATTCCTCCCTGAATATGCCACTCTTCTTTTTCTTTCAGAATTTGCATAATAAAAATACAAATGTTGCACAAAACGAGATGTGTGCCTTTAACGACCCCAACTACACAACAAAGGCAATCATTTGTGGATATTCCTTAAATAGTAAACCCTAAACCTGTGGCCTCCACACTTTTTTTAAAATCTTCTCCCAAAAATATGTTTATTGATTTTAGAAAGAGAGGAAAGGGGGAGTGGAGAGAGAAACATGAATGTGAGAGAGAAATATTTATTGGTTGATTCCCATATGCTCCCCAATGGGGGGAAAGAACCCACAACCTAGGTATGTGCCCTGACCAGGGAGACAGAACCCATAACCTTTTGGTGTACAGGACGACACTTCAAACATTTTTAATGTGCCCCCATATAAGTAAATGATTTTTAAATGTACTTCACAACTTGTATATGTGTACATATATTTATAAATTATGTGCCTGTGCTACTACTATATACTATATGAAGTACAGGATAAAACATTCAGAACATTTAAATGATAAAATTAAAATAGGGGTCAACAAGCTTTTTCTTAAAACACCAAATAGTAAATATTTTAGACTTTGCAGGCCATGTGGTCTTAAGTAGACAACTACTCAGCTCTGCCCTTGTCGCATGAGAGCATCCACAGACAATATGCAGACAAAAGGACATGGCTGTATTCCAATAAAAATTTATTTACAAAGACAACTGGTGAACTGGATTAAATCATGGGCCATGGTTTCCAACCCCTGAATTCAAACGTAAGTATTAGTAAAAGTCCTAAAGATTTTCCCATGCCACCTTGGAGGCCACTGCCTAAGAATATAAGGAAGAATATGAGTAGACTTTCCTAAATCAACAACTCTTAATTGTTACTACAAAATATAATTTGCTCTGTTATTTCTATATACAGAGACAAAGAGTATAAAACATATCTAGGTTGAAATGCAAATGTTAAGCTCTGGGCCTGAACTCACTTCCAGATATATAATTTATAAGTTACATGTCTCACAAGTTCTGTGATTCAAATGCATACTTTAACAAAATGTCAAATCACTTGGTATCTTAGAACTTTGGAGGTTTTAGCAACTAATCAGAGACATAAATGTTAAATTAGAAAATCCCAAGGGACAATTGAATAATCAAAAATAAAACCCCAAGTAAAATTCTAAGATGCGTGTGTATTAAGTTGCATAAACAAATCCTGTCACCTGTCACCTTGATTTTTAAAAATGTTATTGTCCTAAACTCAGTATATCTCCTTATAAACAGGGATCTGGAAATTTTTGACTAATTATTGAAATACCTGTATTAACCCCAGTTGAAATAGAAAAAAAGGCTGAAAACATGTAACAGTTTTTGAGTATTAGGCCAGAATCACTGATGACTTTTTTATCTTGCTTCTCTGGCGTGGAAAAATCTAACACTGCACTGGCACGTATAGAACGCCAGCGCAATCAGCCTTCTTGATGCAGATGCTCTCTCCATGATGCTCTAGTAGTAACTTCAAACAAAATGGAAGAATTACTTTAATCACTTTAGTCAAATTGAATGTGTCAAGGAAAAGTACTATAAAGATAGGCAGCACTAATTCCAAAACATGCCTTCAGTCCCCGTGATTTAGAGTGAGGCGGAGAAAAGAGATTGCATGACCAAGAAAAAGATGCAAGCAATCAGGAAACCTGAGTTCTAATGCAATTCAAGTGCAAACAATTTTAATGTTCTGACCTCAGTTTCCTCATTAATTTTATACTAATACATGACTTACAAAGCTATTGGGAAATTAAAATAAAATATGCATGTAAAAGTGTTTCATAGAGTGCCTGGCACACAAGAGGTGCTCGATAAATATCTTTCTCCTTTCTCCATATGTACCTCAATATTATCTTAGTAAGACAAAGAAAGCTATCAAATTTACATGAATGCTATGAAGATTCAAAAGATAATTAAAGAAAAAATCCCTTGTGAAATAGAAAATTCTCAGCTCATGGAACACATGGGTACAATTAAAATTAACCCAAAGTAACTTGAGATAGAGCAGTCTCCTAACACTCTGTGCAGGACATCTTTTGGTCATCTAAAGAAAAAGAAATTGTCTACATCTCCCCTTCAAAAGAATTAGTGCCAAGCTGATGCTAAAAATTCCTTCCCTTAAATAGGTGCTTTCCACGTCTATCGACAAAAGCTTTTCCTTTTGCCATATGAGAAAAACATTTTTTGCCCCAGAGACCACTTTTCTGTAAGTATATCAACACCAGTCCTGACACACCCAACCAAAACTAAAGGTGATTTAAAAGAAACAGGAGAACCTTTACTGGCGTGGCTCAGTGGGTTGGGAATCATCCTGCAAGGCAAAAGTTCGCTGATTCAGTTCTCAGTCAGGGTACATCCATAGATTGTAGGTTTGGTCGCCTGTCAGGACATGTATGAGAGCAACCAAGCAATGTTCTCTCCCTCTCTTTCTCCCACCCTTCCCCTCGTTGTAAAATTAAATAAATAAAATATTTTTTAAAATAAAATAGAGAGGAGAGAAGCAATTCCTTCTCCAGTATCCCAGAATATCACCACAGGCCTCCAAAGAATTTCCATGTTTTATCTGGGAGTTGTTCTAGATGGTCACCCATGTAAGCATGACTTGAGGGAAGACAAACTGTGGTTCAAAACTGATTATTATGTGTGACCTAAAATCTCATTACCAACTATGCCAATAGTGGATAAATTGACCAAATATTTCTGGTTTTCACTTTTCAAGGTACATAGTAGCATTGTACTTTCCACTCCCTCTCCTTTGTGGCTGGGTGTGGCCACGTGACCAGTTCTGGACAACGAGTGGCCACTGAATGTCTCACACGTGCCCTGGCTGGCATGGCTCAGTGGATTGAGCGCCAGCTTGCAGACTGAAAGGTTGACAGTTCATTCCAAGTCAGGGCACCTGCCTGGGTTGTGTGAGCCAGGTCCCCAGTTGGGGGCATGCAAGAAGCAACCAACTAATGTTTCTCTTGCACATCAGTGTTTCTCTTCCTCTGTTTCTCCCTCCTTTCCCTTCTCTCTAAAAATAAATAAAATATTAAAAAAAAATAAAGTCTCACATGCATCCCCCTGCTGGGGGACAGAAATGGGAGACCTTCAGAATTTTTCTCCACTAATATGGTGACTTGCAATATTCAATATGGTGGATGCTCTCTCCACCCAGGGTGAAGATTTAGAACTAGAGTCCATAACTGCTTCATAATAGACATGTGGCATGAACACAAAATAAACCTCTCTTGTTTTAAGTCACTAAAATGCTGAGATCATTTGTTAATGGAGCATAGTGTAGCCTATCCTGACAGCTACACCAGCAAAACTAGTCATTGAGTTTCCCTCAAATGCAGATTTGAACTCAACTGTTACCAGTAATTAGTATAAAAACAATCAGTTAATAAATTAACCATAGAAAATAGCACATTTTTGAAGAATTTAAACATGTGTAAACACAGAAATAATTAACACTGAGTATTTCAAAACACAGCATAGTCCCAAGGCAGGCAAGCTAGAGTAAGATAGTATTAGAAATTCTTCTGAGCATATAATTGCCTGAGAGCTACAATGTATCTATGGTTAATGATTAATATCTTCATAATTGCAAATATCTAATGAGAACTTAGTAAATATTAAGCATTGTGCTAAGTGCTTCACATCAAACATGTTATCTCATTTAATCCTTATAATAACCTTACGAGGTAAAAATCTATCCCAATTTTACATGGGCAATGAAGAAAGCAATAAAAACATAAGTTACCTGCAGCTTTCTTACAGGTCTGTCTAAAGCCAAACTAATCTTTCAACAGAAATGATAATAGATATAAAGAGATAGATAATAAATAAATCTATCATGGTTTATAAAAAAACAACAGAAAAGAATAGCAAAACATATTATCTCTAGAGGGTGAGATTAATAGAGTTTTGTTTATTATATTAGCTGTGTTTTGAAATCCTCTGCATAAGCCTACACTTGTAATGTTTGTCATCAGAAAAAATAATAAATTCTATAACATGTAGAAACTATTAGCTCTTGGTAGCACCTCCAAATCTACTGCTAGCTCTCATAATAGAGGCAAACAAGATGGACATTTATGTGCTAACAAATTTATGTTCATTATTTCATTTAAGCTCACAACAGTCCTGTAATATAGAAATCTAACTTTTTAACTGAAAGGGAACAACTGAGATTTATGGAGGTTTAAGAAATAGACCCACAATCCCATGGCTAGAAAGTGGCGGAATTTTAAATGCAGGTCTGTCTGACTTCTACAACCTGGACACTTTCTTCTATCTCTCAAATGGTAGAAATAGTTAAATAATTATTAAAGTTATATTTACTTTCCAAGTCTCAGATGTGACTGGTAAAGGAAACATACGTGTTCTGAGGACTGTGCCCACACTGGGCAGAAATGAAAGTTCTCTCTCTTTCAAGTCAAGGCCTAGGTACAGGACTCCAACCCTAGATACAGGTCTTCTCTCCACGAAGCACAAGAAAGTTTCAGAACTTGAAGAAATGTGGGAGCTGAGCTCAGTCACCAAGTAATGAGCCTTAACAAGGAAATCAGGTCACTGCCTACAGGAGCAGAGAAAACCAAGAGACAGCAGTCACTGCCCCAGAACACATGCTCCCTGGCAGCCCATCTGGCTTTCCATTGCTTTTCCAAAGATTTTTTGGGAAAAGCAATGTGTTTTTTCATTCTGGAGCCACACTGGGGCCTGGAGTAAAGCAGTTCCTGGCTAGAATTCACATCAGATGGCTGCAGAACCAGCTCTGTGGATTAGAGACGGGTACTTATGATGCCAAGATGGCTGTTTCGTTCTAGTTATCTTTCTGGGAAGAAAAAGTCCACAGTTTACAGTCTGCACTGCTAATCTCTTCCAGTTCTCACAAATGCCAGTGTTGGACTAAGCAAGGCTTCAGGGAGTCTGAGGGGGAGCCAGAGAACCGTAGACCCTTAAACAACATGGTTTTAAGTGTTTGTTCCACTTATACCATCCTATTTTTTGTTGTTGTTCAAGTACAGTTCTCTGCATTTCCACCCCAGCCATCCCCACCTCTCTCCCCTGATTCCACCCCCCGCCCCGCCACTTGGTTATGTCCATGTGTCCTTTATAGCTATTCCTGAAATCTCTTCCCTCTTTTCCCCCATCATCCCCTCCCCTCTGGTTACTGTCAGATTGTTCTTAATTTCAATGTCTCTGTATACCCTCCTTTTTTAAAATAAATAAATAAATATAGCTAGTCCCTTGTAGCTGCAGGTTTTGGGAATCTACCAACTGTGGCTTGAAAACACTTCTGCAATCCCAACCACAGTTTCCCAACCGTGGATCAAAAGTATTGTTTTTGATCTGCAATTTGTTGAATCCTCTGGTGCAAAGGACTAACTACAGTCAAAAGTTATAGGTGGATTTTCAACCATGCAGGGGTGTGGTGTCCCTAACTGACACACCCCACACCCTCTTTGTTACTTTTGATGGGCCAGCGGTACTTTTGATGAGCCAGCGGTACTTTTGATGAGCCATCTTTGACACATGTGACTTTACAATACTGAGCCTTTCTGAAACGTTCTAAAAACCCATGTAATCAGCATGTCACTGATTCCAATAGCACACCAATAACTTCTCATCATTCCCAAATGCACTATATGACCATGAATAAACTGAAAAGGAATACAATTCATGACAGCTGTAGGAATAGGAAGAGGAGTCCACTGACAGATCAGAAATATTTCAGCTTTCCAGAAGTGAAAAAAAGGGATGGGATTGTACCTGTTGATAAACAGATGAAAGAAGCCACACCCCAGAATATGCTGAAGATAAAAGTCCATAGTAATGAGAGTTAATCTGCCCTTTGGTTCTATAGTGTTTCCATGACTTGGAGTGTTAGATTACCATTGTTGCTATAACAAAGTACCATAAGTCCAGTGTTTTAACAACACCAATTTATTATGTTTTAGTTTTTGAGTTCAAATGAGTCTTATGGGCCTAAAATCAAAGGATATGTTCCTTCCAGAAGCTCTAGGAAAAAATCAGTTTCCATGCCTTTGCTAACTTCTAAAAGCTATCCACACTCCTTGGCTTGTGGCCACATCAGTCCTACCAAGTTTTCTGTTGTCGCATTTCCTTCTCTGACTCTGACCTCACTGCCTACCTCTTATAAGAACCTTTGTGATTATATTGGGACCATTTGGATAATCTTCCCATCTCAAGATCCTTAACTTATAGTACCAAGTCCCTTTCAATAAGTAAGACAGCACATTCACAAATGTTAAGATTTGGACTCCTTTTGGGGTTATTATTCTGCCCACTACAGTTGGTGAGGAAATACAGAAAGTGTAATGAGAAACAAGATAAGAAATAAGGCCTTTGATGCAAGACAGTTCGAGGCAGCTACAGAAGCTGGCTCCGCACACTGATTCAGAACAATTGACAATAGGAATGTTTACCCCAGAATAAAACTGGATAAACACTTTCCAGCAAAATTGAGCAGTCCGACAAGGAAGGTTTTGTATCTTATACAAAAGGGGAAGCTCAAGATGAATACACAAAACAACTGATCCTGGACAAAAGAGAGAAGGGGTCTGAGAGAGAAGATTTAACATTCTTAATTAGTATTCTCACAAGATTTTAAATGTATTACATTAATAAAACAAGAATAGTCTACAATGAAAATGGAAAAATTCAAAAAGGTTTCTTGGAAAATAAAACAATGATTTGAAAGATAAAAAATAAAATAGAAAGCCTGGAAAAAGTTGAGAAAAACTTATAGAACAGAAAGTAAAAAGACAGGGAATGAAAATATGAATGAAATGGAAGATAAATCCAGAAGCTCAACATCCATCTAACAACAATTTTAGAAAGAAATAAAGGAAATAGAAAAAAGTTAAGATCATAAATAATCAACAAAATAAAAGAGAAAAATTCTTGAACTGAAGAGATCTATAACTCTCCTTTTGAGAGGGTGAGCTCAGTGCTAAGCAAAGTGAATAAAAATTGTCACCCTGAAATACAGCCTCACAGAATTATAGAACACCATGATGAAAAAAAAGACTCAAAATTCTCTCAAGAGATTTAAAAAAAAAAAATGACCCCACCTACCAGGCAATGCAAATCAGTTCTCAGCAGCAACATTACATAGAAGACAATGAACCATGTTTTCGAAGCCCAGCGGAAAATTATAACATTGAATTCAAAATTTGAATGTTAAACAAACTATACCTTATTAACAAAGGAAAAATCAACATATTTTCTGACAATTTTGCTCAGGAGAGGCATTCAGGAAGTTGTAGCCTTAATGTAAAGTACTGGAAGTACTGCCACCAACAAAGAGAAATGCAAAAAGAGGAAGACACTGCAGCTAGCTCACTCTACACTCATTCCCACCACCCTTTTTGTGCCTGGTGCTACAGAGCCTATAGAGTCAAAAACTGCCCTTCCCTTCCTCTTCCCTCCCTCTCTTCCCTCCCTCTCTTGCACTAGATGCCACATGCAGAGTGATGCTATATCCTGAGGCAGCTGAGGTCCAGCTTCTTTTTTTTCTTTAAGATTTTATTTTATTTTTAGACAGAGGCGAAAGGAGGGAGAAGAGAGGAAGAGAGACAACAATGTGTGGTTGCCTCTCATGTGTCCCCTACTGGGGACCTGGCCCACAACCCAGGGATGTGCTCTGACTGGGAATTGAACCAGGGACCCTTTGGTTCGCAGGCTGGCACTCAGTCCACTAAGCCACACCAGCCAGGGCTGAGGTCCAGCTTCTGCTCCCTGCTCCCTTATGTCCTAAATGCTTAGTGCCAACTGCAGAGCAAAAAAGTTTCCATCAGAACTTCCCATCATGTGCTTGGGGGTTCCTCCTCGCCAAATTATTCACTCCTGACTCTGTCATATCTTCTCTGAAGGACATAGAAATTCTGTAAGCCACCTACTACCCTGGCATGAATTGCTTTCTATTGAAATAAGTTAGTGTGGATTCTATTATCTGCCTTTGGGGATTAGGAATAAGAAGGAGAAGGGATACAACAAGTAGTTATTGCTTTCTTTATAAAAGCTTCTGTATTAATTTTTTGCAATGTACATGTATTACTTTAAATAGAAATTTTAACTTTTAATGTAGTAATGGGCAAAATAAATAAGGCCTTTCGTGTAATTCAAGGAATGGCAAATCCAAATGGGCCAGAAACATGTACAGTTCACCAATTCAGTAGTAACAAATTGAAGTTATGTTATACCCAGCAAACTGACATAAATTTAGAAGTACCACACCTATTGCAGGTTGAGATGTAGAGAAAATGTACTTTCAAGTGGATGTGTAAAATGTTAGAGACTTTTGGGAAAGCAATCTGGCAACACAAATTAAAATATAGATTAAAATTTTAAATATATGTACTCTTCAATTCAACAAACCTGGTCTAAATAACATATTATTAAACAATAAAGGGGTCCACAATGAGATCAAAGAAGAAATCAAAATATACTTTTACAAGAATGAATATGAGGACACAACAATCTAAAATATGTGGGAAACTGGGAAAGCAATTATAAAAGGGAAATTTATAGCATTACAGGCCTGTCTCAAAAAAGAAAAAGCTCAAATAAACAATCTAACTTTACACATAAGGAAACTTGAATATGAACAACAAACAAAGCCTAAAGTGAGTAGAAGGAAGGAAATAATAAAGATCAGAGAAGAAATAAATAAAATAGAGTCTAAAAAAATGATATGAAAGATCAATGAATCCAAGAGCTGGTTCTTAAAAAGATAAACAAGATTGACAAAAACTTAGGCAGACTAATCAAGAAAAAAAGAGAGGACCCAAATAAACAAAATCAGGAATGAAAGAGGAGAAATAACAAGTACACCAAAGAAATACAAAGGTTTGTAAGAAAATATTATGGACAACTATATGCCAACAAACTGGACAACCTGGACTAAATGGGTAAATTCCTAGAAACAAACATACAATCTTCCAAAACTAAATCAAGAAGAATCAGAGAATCTGAGTAGACAGATTACACCTAGTGAAATTGAAGCAGTAATCAAAAAACTCCTACACAAAAAGCTCTGGACCAAATGGCTTCAGGGGAATTTTACCAAACATTCCGAAAAGAACTAATACCTCTCCTTCTCAAATAATTTTTAAAAATGCAAGAGGAAGGAAGGCTCTCAAGGTCATTTTATGAGGCCAACATTATCCTAATTCCAAAATCAGATGAAGATGCTACAAAAAATGAAAATTAGTCCCATATCCCTGATGAACATAGATGCTAAAATCCTCAGTAAAATATTAACAAACCAAATATAGCAATGCATCAAAACAATCATACACCATGATCAAGTGGAGTTTATTCCAAGAATGCAAGATTGGTGCAACATTTGCAAATCAATAAATGTGATTCACCACATAAACAAAATGAAGGATAAAAACCACATGATCATATCAGTAGATGAAGAATAAAAAGCATTTGATAAAAATCCAGCCCCCACTTATGATGAAAACTCTCAGCAATGTGGGAATAGAAGGATCATACCTAAACATAATAAAGGCCATACATGACAAACCCACTGCAGGGATCATACTCAATGTGCAAAAAGTACAAGCGTTTCCCTTAAGATTGGAAACAAGGTAGGGATGCCTACTTTCACCTCTCTTATTCAACATAAAACTATAAGTTCTAGCCACAGAAATTAGACAAAAAGAAATAAAAGGCATCCAAATTGGAAAGAAGAAGTAAATCTGTTTTTAGTTCCAGATAACATGATACTGTACACACAGAATCTGAAAGATTCCACCAAGAAACTACTAGGATGGATAAATTAATTCAGCAAAGTAGCAGGATACAAAATTAATATCCAGAAATCGGTTGCATTTTTATATGCTAATCACAAACTAACAGAAAGGGAAATTGATAAAACAATTCCATTCACAATTGTTTCAAAAAGAATAACATACCTAGGAATAAATCAAACCGAGAATGTGAAAGACCTGTACTCAGAAAATTATAAGACACTGAAGAAATAAATTGAACAAGATACAAATAAGTGGAGGCACATACTGTATTCATGGATAGGAAGAATTAACATCATTAAAATGTCCATACTACCCAAAGCAGTCTATAGATTCAATGCAATTCCTATCAAGATCCCAATGATGTATTTCAAAGAACTAGAACAAATATTTCAAAAATTTATATAGAACCACAAAAGGTCCCGCAAAGCAACAATGGTCCTGAAAAACAAGAACAAAGTTGGAGGAATCACACTACATAAAGTCAAACTATACTGTTAAGCCATAGTAATCAAAATAGAATGGTATTGGCATAAAAACAGACACATAGATCAATGGAATAGGATAGAGAACCCAGAAATAAATTCATACCTTTATAATCAATTAATATTCAACAGAGGAAGTAAGCACATGCAATGCACTAAAGACAGTCTATTCAACAAATGATATTGGGAAAATTGGACAGATATGTGCAGAAAAATGATACTAGACCACTTTCCTACAACACACACAAGAATAAATTCAAAATGGATCAAAGACTTAAATGTTAGACCTGAAACCATAAAAATCCTAGAAAAAAACATAGGCAGCAAAATCTTGGACATAGTTCATAGCAATATTTTATCAGATATAACTCCCCAGACAAGGGAAACAAAAGAGAAAATAAACAAATGGGACTACATCAAATTAAAAAGTTTTTGCAGAGCAAAGGAAAACATCAACAAAATAAAAAGACAACCCACAGAATGGGAGAGTATATTTGCTGATACATCTGATAAGGGGTTAATAACCAAAATCTGTAAAGAATTTACAAAATTCAACACCAAAAAAATCAAACAATCCAATTAAAAAATGGGTAAAGAACCTGAATAGACACTTCTCCAAAGAGGACATACAGATGGTCAATTGATATATGAAAAGGGGCTCGATGTCACTAATCACAAGAGAAATGAAAATTAAAACCACATGAGATATCATCTTACACCTATCAGAATGGCCATCATCAACAAATCAACAAACGAGTGCTGGTGAGTATGTGGAGAAAGGGGAACCCTAGCACACTGTTGTTGGGAATGCAGACTGGTATGGCCACTGTGGAAAATAGTATGGGTTTTCCTCAAAAAATTAAAAATGGATCTGCCTTCTGACCCAGTGATCCCACTTCTGGGAATGTATTCAAATGAACTGAAAACACTAATTTGAAAGAACATAATCACCCTATGTTCATTGCAGCATTATTTACAATTGCCAAAATATGAAAGCAGCTCAAGTGTTCATCAGCAGATAAGTGGTAAAACAGCTATGAGACATTTGCACAATGGAATACTATTTGATCATAAAAAAGAAGAAAGTTTTGCCCTGGCTGGTGTAGCTCAGTGGATTGAGCGCAAGCTGGGAACCAAAGGGTCCTGGTTCGATTCCCAGTCAGGGCACATGCCTGGGTTGCAGGTCAGGTCCCCGTGAGGGCCATGTGAGAGGCAACCATACATTGCTGTTTCTCCCTCTCTTTCTCCCTCCCTTCTTCTCTCTCTAAAAATAAATAAAAAACGCCAATTAAAAAAAAGAAGAAGAAGAAACTTTTACCCTTTGCAACAGTATGGGTGGACCTGGAGAACATTATGCTAAGTTATATAAGCCAGGTGGAGAAAGAAAGTACCATATAACTTTACTCATAAGTGGAATCTAATGAGCAAAGTAAACTAACAACCAAAATAAAGACAGACTCTAGATGGAAAGCAGGATGACAGCTAAGGGGAAGGAGAGTAAGGAATGGAGGGATTGAGCAAAAAAGGAAAAAGGACTCATGGACATGGACAACAGTGTGGTGATTACAGGGGGAGGGGGATGTAAGGGAACTAAATGGTAATGAAAAACTACATAAAATTTATTTTTGAAAATGAAAGGAATTCCCAAAACATTTCAGCCATGTTTACCATTAAACTTATAAGATTTAAGCTAGTTTTAGTTTCTTCCACTTTTTCACTTTTCTTGTTTTAATTTTTACTGTTATGTTATAGTTATTTTTATCAATTATAATTAAAATATAGTTATTGTTTATCAATTCTGAAATTTTTTTCAAGATTTTATTTATCTATTTTCAGAGAGAGGAGTCTGGAAGGAGAAAGAGCAATGTATGGTTGCCTCTCACATGGCCCCCACTGGGGACCTGGCCTGCAACCCAGGCATGTGCCCTGATTGGGAATCGAACCAGCGACCCTTGGTTTGCAGCCCGCGCTCAATCCACTGAGCTATACCAGCCAGGAGAAATTTTTTTTATTGTTGTTCAAGTACAGTTATCTCCATTTTCACCCCACTACACCCCCCACCCCACCCATCCCCACCTCCCACCCTCAAACCTACCCCTTTTGGCTCTGTCCATGTGTCCTTTGTGCACATTCTTTGATGGCCCTTCCCCTATTTCCCCTATTATCCCCCTACCCCCTCCTCTCTGGTTACTGTCAGTTTGTTCTTTATTTCAATGTCTCTGGTTATATTTTGCTTTCTTGTTTGTTTTGTTCATTAGGTTCCACTTATAGGTGAGATCATATGGTATTTCTCTTTCACTGCCTGGCTTATGTCACTTAGCATAATGCTTTCCAGTTCCCATGCTGTCATGAGGGGTAGGGGTTCTTTCTTTCTGCTGCATAGTATTCCATTGTTCAGGGTTCAAAGTCAGTATTCAGAAATCAAAGGCATTTTTGTACACCAACAACGAAAGATCAGAATCAGAAACGAGGAAAAAATTCCATTTGCTATAGCAACAAGAAAAATAAAGTACCTAGGAATAAACCATACCAAGGAGGTGAAAGACCCATACTCAGAAAACTACACAACACTGAAGAAAGAAATTAAGGGAAACACAAATAAATGGAAGCATATAGATGTTCATGAATTGGAAGAATTAATATCATCAAAATGTCCATATTACCCAAAGCAATTTATAGATTCAATGCAATCCCTATTAAAGTACCAATGACATATTTCAGATATAGAACAAACATTTCAAAAATTTATATGGAACCATAAATGACCCCAAATAGCCATAGCAATTTTAAGAAGAACAAAGTAGGAGTGATCACAATACCTGATATCAAACTGTATTACAAGGCCACTGTAATCAAAACAGCCTAGTACTGGCATAAAAACAGGCACATAGAACAATGGAAGAGAACAGAGAGCCCAGAAATAAACCCAAGTCTCTACAGTCAATTAATATTTGACAAAGGGGGAAGAAGCATAAAATGGAGTAAAAATAGCCTCTTCAACAAATGGTGTTGGGAGATCTGGACAGCTACGTGCAAAATAATGAAACTCAATCACCAACTTACGCCATACACAAAAATATATGTTATATTTTATAAACACAACAGTGCTGTTTTTTAAATCAAATTTACAGCTCTTTAAGTTCAAAGTTTAGAATATCAAATCAATTTCACTGGATTTAATAAAATCACAATAACTGGCATTTATTGAACACTTACAATATAATCAGTACTATCCTATGTACTTGTACATATGTTAACTTATTCATCTTCACAACAAACTCATTAGACTAATATAATTGTCATCCAAATCTTACAGTGAGGAAAGTGAAGTATGTGAAGGATATTTATTTTAGAAAACTAAACTGTTATATTTTAGAAAAGTTTTCAATGGTTTAATAAACAATAACAAGAAAAAAGCAAAAAAACAGTTTTTTATTCAACATCACTCACCCCATTATCTATGAGCCAATTAACCAATCTCTCCCTTCCTAAGTCATGTTTTTTTAGCATGAAGATTTAGCTTTTTTTCTGTTCATAACTATGTGCCTTCTCTCCACTCTATTTTCTGCCACCTTTTAAAGTACAGCTACAGTGAAGGCTTTCTACTTGTATGGGTTATGTTTATTTACATGCACTCGTATATGTGTGGTTATAAAAATCACTCTTTGAAAAATTTCCTTCTTGCAGCAACACCTAGAAGGCAAAGGGAACATAATAAATTATTCTTAAGCTTTACTGCTTAAAGTGTTGTCATACCAGAAAAAAAAAAAAAGACTCAACAAACACAGAAACCCAACACCCACCCATGAACTTCACATTTCATAGCACATAATGGAAGAGATGTAATTACTATGGTTAATTGCTTCCTAGTAAAATGTCATTGAGAATGAGAACTCATTAATACATCATTTCAATCACTGGAGACACCAGGTGCTCTTACTCAGAGTCTGTCCTGCGGTACCAGGCCTGACGTCTTTCTCAGGGTCACTGATCTCTTCAAAGGAGAAAATATAAACATAAATTTGTATATTGTGATTTGGAATGCATTCTCTACAGTTTTTGTAAAAATTGCACAAATTATCCAGTCAGGCAAACTTCTACATGATTCTGGGAGATCTGCATGAGATTTCTGTCTAAAAGCCTAACCTTTATTCACTAAGCAGGTATACTGAGTTTGATAAATATAAATGTAGACAAGTAAAAAATACTCTCTGACTTCTTTATTAATGTTATTTTGAATTTTTTAAACTGATGATGATGAAAGGGAAGCTATCAATCAGGATCATCTCACAGGTCATGTTTTCACACCAGAGAATTAAGTCAAACTTATAGATTAAAATAGTTTAGTGAAAAGTCCTAAATGTATTCCACCAATTTTGAATATCATCTCTTCTGTTCTCATGTACCCCTGTATTCATATAACTCCCAAATCTCTAAACAATGGAGGTTGAAGTTGGAATAAGAATAATGGTGATGAAAGTAATGAAGGAGGAGATGGAAGAGGAGGAGGGAAGGGAGTAAGGAAGAAGAAAGAAGAGCTGGGAGTGGTGTTGATGGTGGTGAAGATGATGCTGGTGGTGTAATAATGATAAAGGCAAAGGTGATAGACAATGGGTACCTTTCTGCATTAGCCACAAGTGTGCACTTCTAGGTTCTTAACAAACATGGGTACATTAAAAAGGCAATCACTGGCACTAAAGAGAGAAGCTACATTTCTACATTCGATATTTCTTCGTTTTACTTTTTTGTTTAGTTGTTATTTTTAGTAACCAGTCTCCATATCACCTTCCATGAAAGATAATTCTAACATTTTAAAACTTGTGGGGTTTTTTTTTAGCTTAATATCAATATGTTTGTGGGAAAGGATTTTCTCTCTAGAAGGGTGAAATTGTCTCTTGCACAGAGGAAAGATACTGGCTTAGAACACAAGTTTCCTCAGGAACAGGCTACTAAGAGCTAATAAACCAAACTACAATTTTCTATGAAGATTTTTCAGATAAAGACAATAATACATTTATTGACCAAAAGCTAACAAAAATTTTCTCTACGCTGAAGAGTTTCTTCCTGAAAAGTATTTGTACTTTTGCACACATATCAGTATTCATTAACATGGAAAATTGGTCTTGAAATGTTAAGTGAAGAAAATGAGGTTACAAAATAGAATGTACAGCATGATCACTACTTTGTTCAGAGATATGACATCAATATACAGTTAACTCTGGGTTGTAGAATTGTAAATGATTTTGTGTTCTTGGGCTATTTTGTTTTTCTGTATTTTCATGTTTTTTGCAGTGAGTATATGATACTTCTATGATTAAAAAATGTGTATGTCGCCCCGGCTGGTGTAGCTCAGTGGATTGAGCGCGGGCTGGGAACCAAAGGGTCCCGGTTTGATTCCCAGTCAGGGCACATGCCTGGGTTGCGGGCCAGGTCCCCAATGAGGGCCATGTGAGAGGCAACCATACATTGCTGTTTCTCTCCCTCTCTGTCTCCTTCCCTTCCCCTCTCTCTAAGAATAAATAAAATCTTAAAAAAAAATCTTTAAAAAAAAATGTGTATGTCTATGCAAAAAAAGGTATATTTTTCTGGCTGTGGCTGGAATACTATTAATAAAACTACAAAAGGAATACTTACAGAGAGAAGGCAATGAAACCTGAAAATACAGTCATGACTTCTCTGCTATGCTGAACTTAGAGCAGCAAAAGAGCTCTCAGGAAAAAGAAATAGCATGAACTGTTGAAGAGGAAACATTTCTAAGGGTCAGGGAAAGAGGTATGAAGGAGACACCCTTCATTTCAGCTCAACAAATACTTGTTTATCACCTTCTCTGCTCCAAGCATTGAGCTCACAGCAAGAACGAGAATAAGAACATGCAGGGAACCAATAGTCCAACAGGAGAGAGAGAGGGGAACACATGGCATCAATGTGGTGAGAGAGAAGAGTGATCTGTCAGGGTGGGGACTGGCTTCCATAAAATCCCGGAGAAGAAGCCTGGAAGGGGTGAGTGAGGGTAGTTTCTCAGAGACATAGATGTAAAGGATAAGTGAAACTACAGGAGAGGAAGAGGAGAGAATGTATAGTCCAGGGGGGAAAAAAAGAAATGCCACTGACAAACACACACAAATGAACAGCAAGGTGTGTTTGAGGAGAACACACAGGGTGAGCATGGGTATGTAGATAGAGCTAGAGTATCAGTAAGGCAGCTGAGGCTGATGAGGTTAGGGAGCCCCATCCTGGGATATCAGACTAGAAACATTGGAATTTAACTTGTAGAGATGAAGACCCATTCCTGCATTTTAAATGGGTTGGTAGTTCTGAACCCTGTGCTGAAAGAGGTTCAGGCAAAAGTACAAAGGTCTGTATTTGGTCTTGTCACAGGTGAGCAAGGGAGACACCCGTGTTCTTACAGAAGTCGTGACAAAGAGTGGATGATGTGTCTTGCTTAAGTCACCACATGGAAAGGGTAGTTCTTTTTCATAAGTCATTTCAGGAACACAAAATTGTGGGGGCATTTTTAACCATTATTATTTTCCGAAAGAAATCAGGCACAGACTGTATGAGTTTCCCAGGGCAGCCATTTCAGAATACCACAAACTGGGTGGATTAAAACAACAGAAATATATTGTGTCACAATTCTAGACTCTACAAGCCTGAGAGAGCCATGTCTTCTAGAGACTGTAGGAAAGAATCTGTTCCATTTCTTTTCTGTTAGTTTCTGTTGTGATAGGAGAGCCTTGGCATTCCGTGGCTCCCAGCTACATCACTCTAATCTCTGCCTCCTGTGGTCACAGGGTGCCCTCCGTGTGTGTGTCTGTCTTCACCTCTTCTTATAAGGACACCAGTCATTTTGGATTAAGACCCATCCTAATGATCTCGTCTTACCTTGATTACATCAGCAGACCCTATTTCCAAATAAGGTCAAGTTCATGAATACTGGAGGTTAAGATTTCAACCTATCTTTTGGAGGGACACAATCCAACCCATAACATAGACCCTTCGACTTCCCATTCTTTATCTCACAAATGGTTACATCTGCTTGTTCCCCCTAAAACTAGCTAGCCATGGGGTGGGGTAATTTTTCTGTTCAGATAATTGACAGAGACTTCTCTTCTTACAAAGCAACCCCAACTATAAATCACCCCTTCGGCAATGTGCTTACCCCCCTACAAAACCTAAGGCAGAGCCACTCCACCAAGACACTCTGATCTGCAAATCTGAGTGCTGTCCCTACTGCAAAGGGGTGAATAAAATCAATATCCTTACTTGTACAGTGTTTGTCTTTGACAGTAAGGTGTTGTGGTCAAATTCTCTCATGTATTTTGACTAACAACAAACAGGGGGCCAAGGCAGAGAGGGCTGATACTAGATGCTTAACAGCACGTGCTATGTAGACATTGTGATGCTCAGCCAAGATGCCTCTGCAGGACCCCTGCACTCATACCCTCCCTGTTGAGCACATAAGCTGCTGACAGATCCCAGGGATGCTGAGGCAAGTCTCTAGCTGGAAACTGCCTCAGTTTATTCACTGTTTTTACTCTGTAGATTAGACATATGGGACAGGGTAATGTATATATGGTTTCCACTTCTAACTATAGGAATTTTCTTTTCCCAAACTCCAGAGAATGTAAAAAGGGATCCAGGCCTGGTGTTGCCTTTCTTGTGTGCTTTTGTGTTTCAGTGAGTAATTGATAGGTACCCAGGAGATAACACTTAAGAGATTAGGCTGAATGTTCCCAGAGCAATGGAGTGGGTTAGGCAGAGCATATGAAGGCAGCCATATCAAAAGCAACTGGTATCTCTTTCCAAAAGAAGCTAGAAAGTAGACAAGGTTTTGCAGCCCCTTAGGAAGAAACACCAGAGTTTGATTAGAGATACTGGAGAAACAGACCATTAAGAGAGGTGGCTGTTGGAACAGTGGTCAGAGATGGCATGCCAGTGCTTGACAGGGAAGCCATAATACCTCCCACCTCCAAATGGACCACATAAGTTTGAACAATGTGGATCTTAGTCATCATAATTATGGGCTATAGACCACAGGTCCTTTCACTGTCCCCACTCCCCTGGCCTGTGCACCTGCATGGAAACGGAGCAGCCTTCCAAATGGGACTGAGAGCTTATTTTTCACCCTCTAGAGAGGTAAAACTCAAAGTCAAAACAAATTTCATTTATTAAAACAAAGTATTTCTTGCCCTCCAAGAATACGGATCAAATTTATAATTATTATATAGGCAAATGCCAGCCAGCCAGACAGTATAGAAATAAGACAGCTCCCAAATGCTGTCTGGCTGGCTGGCATTTGGAGCAGCAGTGTGTCCCCAAGCTTCAGCCCAGAGATCATAATTAAAGCCCTCTGGAAATGTCCATTTCTGGGAACCATAGAGGGCCACTGTACCCAATGCTCTGGAAACAAAAATGCCTCCCCTCTCTTTCTTGTTCCTCATGTGTTTTGTAAACAGGAAATTAAACTGCTGTCTCTGAGTGTAAGCTGACATAAGCCCAGTTACACAAGAAGTTCAGCGGATCTTCCCTGCCCCCATGGAGAGCAGAAAGAAGGAGGAGATTGTCCTTCCTTTCAGAAATTCCCCTTAGTTGAATCTCAGAATATTATGAGAAGACAGACTCTCTCAAACCTATGTGGCAGAAACAAACCAACATGCATGTTTCAGGGAGAAATGCTGACTGGCTGCTGATAAGGCCCAGAGAAGAAGGAAGAGAATGAACCTCTTCCTATAGCTTAGAGAAAGAGCCTGGCCTGTTTCTTTATTCCCTTTCCCCACACTCCATCTCTCTCTACCTGGTCTTCCTCCTCTGGAGTTGGGGACCAAGAGAACGCATGAGAGAAGGGGGATTAGTGCTGTTTCCCTTCACTATCAACACCATTGGTGTGACAGGTGTTTCACACTGGGGCTACATGTAGGTTTGAGGGTGATCCCAGGGGGATGCCCATGCTACATGACTCCTAGACTAGAGCGTGAGCTCTTTGCTGACTTTCTGTAACCTCCCTCTCCTCACTATTTTCCCCTTCATACATCCCGTAGATTTTCATACCTGAGAATCCTCTGCTGGAAGACCAGCCTCTTCAATCCATGGTCTACTGTCTCCACTGTCTCCACAGGACACTGACCAATACTCAGCAGGCCGAGTGCTGGAAACCCAGGCAGCCCTACAGCCCCAACATCTCAGACAGCTCCTACCCTTCCACACCTTCAAGTTTCCTCTGCTCACCATGCCCTCTCACTTCCAGGCACCTGTGGCAAGTTCCCCAAAGAACTTCCCACCGTGCTCTATACTAGGGGCAGCCCCAAACTGAGTCTACAGCTTCAGCTGCTTAGCATCAAACTCAGGAGTGGGTTACCAGGCTTTCTTCTCTCTTATCTCAAGAAGGGAAAGGAGGTACAACCCAATCCTCCTCCATGGAAGGGAGAAAAGTATCCACCATTTTCACTCAGCAGACCATCTACCATTAAAAATCCCAGCAACAACCTCCTCTTGCATTATAATTGTCTGTTTTTATAAACTGGTGAGAGGGTTTGGGGGCACAGAAATGGAGAACGGGCAGGATCTAAGGATGTCCTGGCCATTTCTAAGTAAGCCCTGTCTAGGTCTTGCAGACCCTTGGAGAGCTCTTAAGGGTAAAGACTGTGAGAGTAATTATGTCACGTTGTTTTCAGCGTTGAAGCTCTGTAGAAACTTTGAAACAATGAGATAAGTTTTGTGTGTGATTCTGCTACATAGCAGAGTGCTCCCAATCCTCCAAAACCCCACCCCCAGCCCCTCCAAGAAGCCTTTCTGCTCTGACAACAGTGGCCCTCACAGAGAGCTCCAGTTCTGGAACATCCAATGCACTTAATGTCAGAACAACACATTCTGATGAGTAAATATATTCTGTCTCATGTTCGTCTCTTCTTTCCCCAGGTCAGTCCCAATTGCATGCAGACTATTTGAAGATAGATACTATGCTTTATACTTATTTTGTATCCCCTATGGCTTTTACTACTTTGCTGCCAACATAAAGGTGCTCAATACATATTTGAAGTGAGTTGAATTGAATTTTCAATGAGACACACGCTGGATGGAGAGAGCCTCAATATGGTTAGGGGTGCAGTGCACACAGCAGAAAGAGAGATTGCAGACAAAGTTTCTTTCTGATATTTAGGTGTTGTAAAATTGAACAGGGACTTTGTAAAGATAACATATGCTGCTCTTCCTTGGAGTCGGATGATGTTTACACATCCCTGGGAATAATAACCTGGGCTCAAGATCCAATGTAGAGAATCCATTTACATAGGCAACCCCAGGGCATTAAGACTCTGAAAATGGAATGAAGGAAGAAGCAAGAATTTGGGCTCCTTTCCCATGTCGCTCCTACTCAGAAAGTTTGGTGGCTAGAAAGGAGTGGCAGAGTCACAGATATGGCAAGAAATTCCTGTGGAAGCAGGTCCTGTGGGTTAGATGGACATGACCCCCTTCTCTGCCTCCCCTTTCCTCCTCCTCCTCCTTCTCCTTCTTCTTTTATCTATCTCTCTCTCATACACACATACCGTGCACAGAGGCATACACACATGCAGTGGATCAGGAGAGAGTTCCTTGCCAAGATGCAAGTAAACAATAGGGGCTGAGCTAGTTCCTAATTCTGCTCTTCCTTACCTTTGCACACGTTCTCCATGTACAAGGGCTTTTTTCAAGAAAGATTGAAAAACTACCTGGCACCCTCCTGGTGCACTTTAATACATCTAACTGTAATGTGTCCATCTTGGGTAAGAAGAGAAGAACCCAAGGTCTTCGAACCCACCAGATAACAGATTCAGAAATATTTCCATTAAAATATAACACACAAAATGACATGACTGCAATCTCACAGGCTAGAGCAGGAAATCCAGATTTAATGCACTGCACCCCACCCTCTCCTGTATGGCTATGGAACACTAAATTGTGCACTCTTACTTGCTTCTAAAGCTGGTGTAGTTAGGGGTCCTGAGCTTCACAAGTGTCCACCTCCTCCCTCAAATGCAGAAGCAGGCCCAAGGCCCTCACCTGCATCTCATCTGCTCCCCTGCTCTTCCACCCCTACAGGATGACAGCAGCCATGCTCTCCTAGACCTGTGGGAGCAGAAGGTCCTCCTACCACTGCCAATCAGGTTTCTTCCATGAACACCCTTCCCAAACCTCTCCCAGGAGCTCAAAAGTTATTTGGAGATGATAATAATACAGCATAAAAGTGAAAATAATTTATTTCCAGTTGTGAGTCACTCAGACTTGACTTGTCACTCTTAGGTAGCAGCTAAAAGAAGTAGAACCAGAGAAAAGGCTTTGGGATCTTTTCCCAGTCCCTCTGAGTCCAGTTAACATCCTGCAATCCTACTAAAAAGGGCTCTAAGCGTCAAATTTTAACTGTAGACAGTGGAGATATCAGGTCCACATGAGTTGTATCTCTGCTTGGTCCTGTGACTAATGGCATTGTATTCTCAATGTAATAATTCTTTTTATGTGACAAGGAGTTGGAAAAAGAGATGCTGAGCAAAGGAGTCCATATATTCCCCATAACTCGAATTACTACAATGAATTGCTACATTACTCACCTTTGCACTGGGCATTAATCACAAAAACAAAAACTGCAGAGCCAAGGAGTTAGAGAGGATGTGCTGCCTCAACCAGCACCCAGTGCCAAGTGTATGCAGCAACCATGAAGGTCTGAAAAGTTCCTCCTTTTTCATCTGCTTTTAAACCACTGGTACAGTGGCTTGTGAGGGAAAGTCACAGCAGGGATTGAGACAGAGCCAGGCCCTTAGTCATTTTTGAGGGCCATCTGCCTGCAAAGAGCTCTCCAGATCCTCCTCTGTGTCCTAGTACTTGCAATTCAATGTATCTATACAGGATCATGCTTGATTTTGTGAAATTTCTGAGAACCAAAAATATTAAAAACATCCAAATTATGGAATATTGTATATCTGAAAAAAAGATAAAAATGTATTTATGTCACAGAAGAAGGTAAATTATTAAGGTATATATAAGCTGGTCTTGTTTTTGTTTTGTTTTATTCATCTTTTAAAAACAATTTTATTGAGATATAATTTATATACCTTAAAATACACCCATTTTTTCTGAAGAATTCAATTACTTTTAGTAAATTTTCCAAATTGTTTAACCATTACCATAATCCAGTTTTAGGACCTTTCCATCACCCCAGCAAGATTCTTTAGAACATCTGCAGTCACTTCCAGTTGCCACTCCCAGACCCAGGCAAAACCCAGAATTTCCCTCAAAAGCGCTTCCTTTCTTCTACTGTCTCTGCACACTCCTCAGTTTCTAGCAGAATCTTGGGCTTAAAAATAAACACCAGAAATTGTTTACAGGATATTTCACATTCCAACTTGCCACTCATCTAAGATATTGAAAATCAACCTGGCCAATTGCTTTAATGATGAAGAAGAAAGGAGAAAATAAACAAAGGAAGAATATTTAGATTGGTGCATAACTGTGGGGATAAAATTAGTGGAAATTGAATGGACACTTTGATTTCTTAATCTGTTTGCTTTTGGATTAATTTTGAACTTAAAAAATAAAGACTATAAAAGATGATGTTTTTACTAAGAATAAAAAACTTCCTGTTTCTTTCTATTGAAATAGCCAGGCAAGTGAGGATTCTATTATTTTTTTTCAAACTGTAGCTGAGTATTTTTTTAGGGAATACTTACCCACAAGAAGTAAAAAACAAAATAAAACTAAAACCCCTATAAACCCAATGGAAAATCGTAGAAGAATTTGAAATTTCCAAACTTTTTTGAAAAGTCTTCAGAAATTACAGAAATTTCTATATGTTTAGCATAGCTATGAACGAACTTGAGTTTTGGAATTTGATTTGTTGTTAGGGTCCGTTTCACCAAACTTGCTGGTAACCTTGCTTGATCGCCACCTTCATCGTATGGCAAATCCTGAGAACTTGTCGTGCACCAGGCACTATTTAAAGCCCTTACATGCCAGTTTATTTAATCCTTTCGATACATTTAAGAGCTGGTTATTTTAATCATTATCATTTTGCAGTTAAAAAATATTGTAATTAACCACGGAGATTTGCCTGGCAGAGATGACGCTTTCAGCACTGTACAGATGGACAGCACCTTTCCCCCCTGTTTTCCTGACTACCTCACTGCCCTGGTATGTATGCAACTGCCTCTTTCCCATTCAAATCCCACAGTGTTTTGCCTGTCTCCATTCTGAAATCTGAGTGTTATTTTATAATGGGAAAACAGGGAAATGATTGAGAAGGAGGAGACTGAAAGAAAGGAAAGGAGGGGCAATTTGGAAATGAAGGTTCCCTGGTAAATGCCCCTACATGGTCCCTCAGGCTGAGACTAAAGCTATACTTGTTGGAAGGTGCAACCCAGCTGCTGGAAGACAGGACTCTTTCTAGGAATCTGGGCACCAGCATAATAGAAAACCTGGGACCCATACTTGAGGGAAGCTTCTCTCCATCACCTGCACACAGTTCAAGAAGACTGAAGTCTGCTACCTAGGAAGACTGCTACCTTTGAGCACTAAGAAGAAGACCCTTGGCAGGGTTATTAGTGTTCTTTTATAGGCATCAAGTAGCAGCATTTTTAGGTGACCCCATGGAGGAAATTGATTAGTAAGTATCGTGGAGCCTTTGAACCTATAGTTTTGTGGACACACTGGAGAAATACCCTCCAGGTCATGTGGTACCAAAAAATGCTCAGATGTACAGAAGAGGAGATCCTGCTTGAGCAGGAGAGCAGTGTTGACATGGCTCCTCCACGCAGGCTGGCAAGAATGACAGTTTTACCACAATTCTTGCCCTCACCTGCAGTTCTGAGCAGGTAAGCAGACTGATGAAAACTAGGAGGGGTGACCAAGCTGAGAGGATATCCAGGTAAAAGATAATGAAAGGCACTTGGGACCTTCAACCTGAAAAATGGAAGACCTGGTAATAGTTCTCTGTAAATATTTAAATGGCTATAAAATGGAAGATTAATTAATTTTTTGGCTAATCCCAGAGAATAGATGAGATCTTGGAAGAGTTTATGGAGAAACAGTTTTCAGCTCAAGATGAAAACAACAACATTCTGATAATTTTGGCTGGCTGATTTCTGAAGATATGGGCTATTCATTCTGAAATGTGTTGAAGCCATAAGAAAGTAGCTCTATGCTAGTGATGCCCTACACATTTCCTGGGAGGTGGGCTGGAAGACTGCTCTGCTGTTTCCAACACTGAGAATTAAAATCTGAATGTCAGAATCTTTCTTCTCGATTCTTAAGGACTCTGACCAAGGTTTTGTTTTCTTATCTATAGAAGCCATTGATCACATTGAAAGATTCACTGGTCTTTAAAAATGCCTTCACATAAATTGAGCATACTGAAGAATGGGATGTTATCATAAAGAGAGCTCTGAAACAGGCAATTAATAATCTGGGCTCTGCTCCAGAGAGTTCTGCATTTTACTGTGTGAGGTGCAGAAATTCACTTGGGCTCTCTGGACATCAGTTTCCTTGTCTGTAAAATGGGTACAGGTGGTAAGAAGAGAAAGTCCTTGGGAGTAGATGAAATGAAGTTCTATCTATTGCAGCATTCTGAGTATCCCCCCAAAATCAACACTGGTCCTTGGCAAGTAGGGAGACAAGCTACAGTTCCCCTCTCATGTTCTCACTTCTTCCTTCTCACAATCATTTCCACACTTCAACTACATCATTCCTCTCAGAATCTTTCACTCCGTTGCTCCCACTTTCCCCTTATATCAAAGAAAAACAATGTGGAAAGCTCTTGCAGAGAAAGACATTGGAGGTTTTAATGTTTGTCCTTGCAGAAAAGTTAAGATTTTAAAATAGAATCATCCTTGAGAGAAGACAGTGCTGAAACCATGATTAGGATCACAAACTCCATTGTAACCAAAAATGGAGCTTTAAATTTGGCCAGAGAAATCTTCCTGGCATGGCTAGAATCATCAAGGTATACGGCTTAAAAATAAAATAATGTGGAACCGAGAGATATTTTTTCCTTCTTCACCAAAGGGACAAGCTTCAAATAGAAGAGTGATTGAATGAAGCAGCACCAGGCGTCATCTCCTAATCAGTGCAGCGGCGGAGGCAGCCTAAGAAATGTGATTTTTCACCTTATTTCACCAAAGCTGTTATCATTTAAAATATCATGTATGTGAAATACGCTCTCTCTTAAAACAATAATCAATATTAGACACCTGTCACCTTCCCATTCAAATCCTGTTACACAGGGAGATCTGCTCGATGATGAAATGCGGAGAAGAAAGAAAGCCTTCTGAGCTTGTTTCATCACCCTCTGAGCCAAGTGCAGAGGCCTGGGTGAGGGAAAAGGGAAGAGCAGTCACTGGAAAGGTCATCTGTGAGGCAGGTAGGGGTTCAGTCATTTCTTTTCCTTCTACTGCCGACCCCTAGTGTGTGTGCATATCGGGGGGAAGCTACTAGCATAATAATCCATCAACATTATGCCACAAAGGGAATCATTATTAGCAAAAAAAGTTTCTGTTATTGAGATACTTTAGACATTTGAAAGTCCAACACTGATCACAGAAGAACTGAGTCTCCACCCTCAATTTCTCGGTCAGTGGGAAAAGTTTTCCAGCCTTGATCACCTGGAGCAACTTGATGTAAATAGAGCCAGAGGGGATGGAGGGTATAGAGGGAAGGAGGAAGGAAGTCCAAGATGAATGAGACCCCAAGACCCATCTAAAGCCTTTCTTCTGAATGTTCGTGACTACCCCCTGGTAAAATAATACCGTCTATTCACTGTGGATACCTGCACTTACAGGCAGTGGGTGTTAATGCAGGAGTACACTCTCTGTGGAGGGAAAACTCCATGAAGCCAGAAGAATGATCTGGGTTTAAACATCAAGTGCACCATTTTCTGCCTATATGGCCCCAGGCAGGTTTCTTAATTTCCTGGACACTCTTTTTTCTTAAATGGAAGTAACATTGTATGAGGGTTAAGGTTCCAGGCTAATGATTAAGCACTTACCTAATGCACCTGACAAATACATATTGTCTGATGCTTGTAGTTGGTGTTTGCCATTCTGAATTTCTGTGCTCTCATTAATTATCAAAATAGTGGTGTTTTCTTGGTAAAACACCAAATATTTTAATTTTTAATTAAAAAATATTTCCATCTGAAGTATATCTGGAAAGTGATATAGGCCATGAAATGTTTAATTTAGAAAGCATTCTTATCTCTAAATTAAAGGCATTCTTCCTTCCATAAGAGGAAGAAAATGGCAAGAAACAAAGTGAACATTCTATTGCAAGGGTCTAATTCTGGACCAAGGACTTTCTGTGTAAATGGAATATGAATGTGACGGTGTTAAAATTAACACAGGTGTACTTTCAGTGGAATATCCATCTATACAAAGTGAAATAAAGAGAACAAGGGCAAACCAACATAGCCTTCTTTGAAACAAGAGCTTCAGCTGGGAAGGAATTAAAAAGATTGCATTTCCTAAAAGAGAAAAGTTTTAAAAGGTCTCATTATATTTAAAGAAGGGAAGGAATCATTTGACAAGGAAGAAATCAGAACAAAAAATACATGTTCCTTGATGACCCTTCCCTTTCTTTCTTCCTTTATCCCCCTTCCCCCACCCCTATGGTTACTCTCAAGTTGTTCTTTATTTCAATGTCTCTGGTTATATTTTGCTTGCTTGTTTGTTTTGTTCATTAGGCTCCACTTACAGTTGAGATCATATGGTATTTGTCTTTCAACACCTGGCTTATTTCACTTAGCATAATGCTCACCAGCTCCATCCATGCTGTCATGAAGGGTAGGAGTTCCTTCTTTCTTTCTAATTGTGTAAATGTACCATAGTTTTTTGATCCGCTCATTTACTGATGGGCACATAGGTTGCTTCCACCACTTGGCTGCTGTAAATTGTGCTGCTATGAACTTTGGGATGCATGGGTTCTTTTGAAATTGTCTTTTGGGATTTTTAGGGTATATTTCCAACAGTGGAATTGCCGGGCCAAAAGCAGTTCCATTTTTAGTTTTCTGTGGAAATTCTGTACTGTTTTCCACAGTGGCTCCACCAGTATGCATTCCCACCAACAATGTACTAATGTTCCCTTTTCTCCACAACCTCACGAGCACTAGTGGTTTGTTGATTTTTTTATGATAGCCCTTCTGACTGGTGTGAAGTAGTATCTCATTGTGGTTTTAATTAGCATCTCTCTCATGGCTAGTGATGCTGAGCATCCTTTCATATGTCCGTGGGCCTGTGTATGTCCTCCTTGGAGAAGTGTCTGTTCAGGTCCTTTGCCCATTTTTTAATTGGGTTGTTTGTCTTCCTGGAATGAAGTCATGTGAGTTCTTTATATATTTTGGTGATCATAGAGTACATATCAGTGAAAATATCGCTGTGTGGGATATCTGAGATTTTCCTCTCTATGTTCTCCTCTAGGACTTCTGTGGTGTTGCAACTTATATTTAAGCCTTTTACCTATCTTGGGTTTATTTTTGTGTATGGTGTAAGTTTTGGTGGTTGAGTTTCATTTTTTTACATGTAGCCGTCCAGATCCCCCAACACCATTTGTTGAAGAGGCTTTTTTCCTCCATTTTATGCATCTTCCCTCTTTGTTGAATATTACTTGACTGTACAGATATGGCTCTCTATTCCATCCCATTGATCTATGTGTCTGTTCTTATGCCAGTACCAGACTGTTTTGATTACAGTGGCCTTGTAATACAGTTTGATATCAGGTATTGTGATCCCTCTGACTTTGTTCTTCTTTTTCAAAATTGCTGCAGCTATTCATTGTCATTTAGAGTTCTATATAAACTTTTGAAATGTTTGTTCCATATCTGTGAAATACGTCATTGGTATTTCAATAGGGATTGCATTGAACCTATAAATTGCTTTGAGGAGTATGGGCATTTTGATGATGTTAATTCTTCCAATCCATGAACATGGTATATCTTACTTGTGTCTTACTTAATTTCTTTCCTCTGTGTTATGTAGTTTTCTTAGTACAGGTCTTTTAACTCCTTAGTTAGGTTTCTCCTAGGTACTTTATTTTCCTTGATGCTATGACAAATGTGATTTTTACCCCTGATTTGTGTTTCTGATATTTTATTGTTGGTGTAAAAATGCCTTCTATTTCTGAATATTGACTTTGTATTCTGCTGTTTTGCCAAATTCACTTATTATATTGAGTAGTTTTTGATGGAGTCTATGGGTTTTTCTATGTACATTATCATGTCATCTGCAAACAATGACAGTTTTACTTCCTCCTTTCCAATTTGGATGCCTTTTATTTTTATTTTCTTGTCTGATCACTGTGGCTAGGACTTCAATACTATGTTGAATAGAAGTGGTAAAAGCAGACATCCTTATCTTTTCCTGATCTTAATAGGAAAGCTTTTAGTTTTTGCCCATTGAGTATGATGTTGGCTGTATGTTTCTCATATGTGGCCTTTATTATGTTGAGGAATGCTCCCTCTACTCCCACTTTGCTGAGCGCTTTTATCATAAATGGGTACTGTACCTTATCCAATGCTTTTTCTGCATCTCTTGGCATGATCATGTGATTTTTGCCTTTCCTTTTGTTTGATTTATTACATTTATTGATTTGCAAGTATCATACCATCCTTGCACTCCTGGTATGAATCCCACTTGATCATGGTGTATGATCTTTTTAATATATTGCTGGATGCAGTTTACCAATATTTTGTTGAGGATTTTAGCATCTATATTCAACAGCAATACTGGCCTGTAGTTTTCTTTCTTTGTTCTGTCTTTATCTGGTTTTGGGGTTATGATGATGCTGGCTTCATAAAAAGAGTTTGGAAGTCTTTCATCTTCTTGGATTTCTTCAGAATAGTCTGAGAAGATAGGGATTAGCGCTTCCGTAAGTGTTTTGTAAAATTCTCCTGTGAAACTGTCTAGTCCAGGGTTTTTGTGTATCGGGACTTTTTTTCATTATTACTTCAATTTCACCAGCTGTTATCAATCTGTTCAGGCTTTCTGCTTCTTCTTCATTCAGTTTTGGAAAGTTATATTTTTCTAGAAATTTGCCCATTGATTATTACATTTTTTAAGATGTTACTTTAAAAAATATTTTAGCCCTGGCCTGGTGGCTCATTTGCTTGGAGCATTGTCCCTACACCAAAATGTTACAGGTTCAATCCCCAATCAGGGCACATATGTAGATTGAAGTTTTGATTCTCGGTTGGGGTGTGTATGAGAGGCAATGTTTCTCTCTCACATTGATTTTTCTCTCTCCCTTTCTCTATCTCTAAAAAAGAATCAATAAACATATCCTTAGGTGAGGATTTAATATTTATATAAATTATTTAATTTTCCATTAAAGTTGAATTTGCTTATGTTTATGTAATTTTGTTTCTTTTTTAAATGTTTTAATTTTTTAAAGATTTTATTTATTTATTTTAGAGGGGAAGGGAGGGAGAAAGAGAGAGGGAGAAACATCGATGTGTGGTTGCCTCTTGCACCCCACACTGGGGACCTGACCTGACCCATAACCCAGGTATGTGTCCTTACTGGAAATTGAACTGGCAATCTTTTGGTTCACAGGCCTCTGATCAATCCACCAAGCCACACCAACCAGGACTAATTTTGTTTCTTTTTAATACAACTTAATTGCATTAATTTTTTTCTGAAAATAATTAATGTAGAATGGAAACATTTAATATTTACATTTTATTATATTTACATCATTTTTATAATATAGCCACAAAATTTTTGTATTTTTCGAATTCTGAACATGTTGTTAAATATATTTAACAATTGCATAAAATGAAGACTGTTATGCTGATGTTGATATTTTGCTCTGGTGTTTCAGTCATTATTATAGTGCCTTTATGAGCCAGGCACTATATAGATAGATATGGGAGAGCAATAATGAGCAAGACTCAAGAAGCTTATGGTGCAAATACATGGCTGGTTTCTTCTATCCTTCCTCAGACTTTCAAAAATACACATAAATTACTGTCAGGTTGAGACTGAACAAGGTTATTATTAGAATTATCCCAGTGAATATGCTCTGTAGAACCACAGGCAGCAGGAAGGCCCAAGGGTCCCCCTTCTCGCTGCTACAAACATCCCATGGTTGATGTCCTTTAAGAAGGTGTTGAAAAGCAGTGCATTCTTCCAAAATTGTCTCTGTTTTTCTCTTAAAGTGTGGATATGTAGCTAGCATTGGAATATTAGGAGACGTTAAGAGGTTAACTTTTAAGATATCATCTTGATTAAGTTCTTAGAAAAGGTTATGCTGGAAACACCAGGATTACCAATGGAGAGAGACACAAAAGGAAAGAGGAAAGAGATGCTGAAACACCTTGGCAATGAGAAATAGAGATGATAATCATGTGGGCAGTTTTCGATTTGTTTTCCCTTGGGAGAGTGGCTTTGGTTATATGGTGAAATGTTTTGGGTAGTGAGGAAACAGCAGCGTGGAAGAATGCAGATGATAAGGGAAAAATCATAAAAGAGGTAATGGTGGAATCAGGGGCACATTGAAAGAAGTCTTTAAATTATTTTTCACTAAAGCCTCTGATTATTTTCCCCAGTTGTAACACATGTACCCAAAAAATGAACAAACAAAAACCTTAACAACAGTATTGACAAGGAACATGTAACATCAAACTCAGTGGGCCTCAATCCATTTCTAACTAGCAAAGCTGGAGTTCAGTTATGCCCTCCTCTATGAAACATTAAGTTTAGGAAAACAACAAAGAAAAAAAAAGACTATGAGAGTATTGGTGAAAATATAAATTAAAGAATTTTAAATACATTTCTATTACTTTCTAGCAATGACTGCAACATTAATGAGATCCACAGTGTTTCTCAGATCATGTACCAAATAGAATTAGAGAATTTTCCTTAATTAATAGATTTGAGTAATTTTAATCAATAAATCATAGTAGAGATGTAAGTAAGTACTCTTAGAAACACTTATATTCTTTAACAGCTTAAATATTAATCTCTTTAAAACTTATAATTGCACATTATTCATTAATTTAGACACTTGTTATATTGTAGGGGGAAATATAAGCACCTCCAAATATCACTTATTCTAAAGTCGATCAGATCTAAATTTATGAAATCTATATCAGAAAACTCCTTTAATAAATGTGGTCCCAAAAATTTTTACTGATATAATGGGGTTAAAGTTATTTTAGTATCTCACCAAAACAAGGAGATATGTTGCAATCCAAGCCCATATAAACAAAAGCTTCTTTTGTCATTCATTCAATAGGCAAATATATACTGAGCACCTACTATTTAAGAGGGCTTTTTGAGGCTTACATTATGCCTAGAGAAACATAATAACAAGTTAGGGATAAAATATATAGTATATCAAATGGCAATAAATTCTATGGAGAATAGTAAAGGAAATGGTGGAAGGTTTTATTTTTAAAAGGATGATCAGGAAGGAAGACCTCATTCATTAAATGACATTTAAGCAAAGGCCTAAAAGAGGTGAGAGAGCATGATGGATGAAAAGTATCTAGTGGAGCTCTGGCCAGTGTAGCTCAGTGGATTGAGCGCGGGCTGGGAACCAGAGGGTCCTGGTTCGATTCCCCATCAGGGCACATGCCTGGGTTGCAGGCCGGGTCCCCAGTGAGGGCCATGTGAGAGGCAACCATACATTGCTGTTTCTCTCCCTCTCTGTCTCCCTCCCTTCCCCTCTCTCTAAAATAAATAAATAAAAATTTAAAAAAAAAAAGTATCTAGTGGAGACGAGGTCAGTGTGTAGAAAGGGTCAGTGTGTAGAAAGGGCAGCAAGTGAGCTTGGAAATCCAGAATCTCAGATTTATCAGGGTCAGACTGTCTGAGCTTCCATCTGTTGTTCAACTTTCACCTCATACCCTCTCACAAGAGGTTGTGGAGCCTCTGCTGGTGTACGTCCAGTGACGTGGAGCTCAGCATCAAAGCATCTCTTTCCCATTCTACCTACACCTCAGGATCATCCATCTAAGTCCCATGAAGCAGACAGAACATTTGAAGGCAACCTCTGGGAATTTTATGGGCAAAACAATTGCCACAATGTCTGCCAAGTCCCAGGAATTCATTAAGCCTGATAAGAGGACAACTGTGAACATAAGGTATTCATTAAATGGGGACACAGAGGGAGAATTCTTGCCATGAATGGTTACCTCTGGGACTCCACCCACTTCCTTCAAATCTGCCCTGATGTTAAGCCCTCCTCTTCCCCCAGTGAGCACCCATCCTTCTTCCTGTGACCCTCACTGGACTGCTGTAGGGTGTGCATCTCTGGGCCTGTCCCCATTCCTCCCTCTTGCTCCCTAAATTCACTGGTACTGTTTCTCTTCTGTACTGAAGGTATGGACACGTTTTTCACTTATGGCACTTCCCAACAGCATGGTATACAGTAGCCCCACCTCACTTATCTGCAGTTTTGCTTTCCAAGGGTTAAAAATATGTATCTAGTAGAATTGTATTCCTGCAAGTGCAAAGGTTCTGAGATAGAGTGGGCTGGATTTGCATAAGAGAGTCAATGTGGCTGAGGAAGAGTGCAGTGGACATGGACATGCACTCTCCAAGGTGTCAACTAACAGCCTCTAGCAGTCTACTTCTTCAAGGTATGTCTCAGCTGCAGAGAGCTACCTGCTCAGGGCAGGGTTCATCCAATAACTGATGAGACAGGTGTAAAGATGCAGTCATATCGGCCTAAAGATAGACAGCACTGGCAGGCTATCATGGAGAGTTCAAGCTCCTTGTAGGATTGTCTACAACTTTATTGGGCTGCTTTACAGTTTGACTTATCTCTCTTGTTCTGTCCTGCTTCATCCCACTTCTCTCTACAGGTGTTGAACCCTACTAAATACTCAACCCACCAAATCAGTCTCCAATGTGTGCTTCTGGATAACCCCACCTACCACAAAGAGTAAGCAGAAAGAATAGCTTGAGATAAAAGAAAGTTGTCTGGGACCTTTGGCTTTTACTGAGTGAGACAGGGGCTCTGGAAAGTATGGAGCAGAGAGCTGACTTCCCCCTGGCTGCTGTGTTACAGACAGAATGGAGAAGGATAAGGATAGAAGGGAGGGGATGGCATGTCCAGGCAAGAGATGATAACTTGCATACAGTAGTTGTGGGGAGGGAGATTGTTAGAAGTGGTAGAACTCTGGGTACATTTTAAAGAAAGATGGATTGGTTGTGGAGAGGGAAGGAAGACCAAGGATGACTCCATTGCTTCAAACTAAGTGACTGGAAAAGCAAAGTTGCAGGTTTGCAGAGAGGATTAGAAGTTGGAAAGTGGTGGCAGGAAAATGAAAACAACTGTACTTGAACAACAATTTTTAAAAAGTAGGAAAAAAAGAATACAAAGTTGGATTTTGAACTTGTGATACCAGAGATGACTTTTGGACAACCAAGTGGAGATGTAAGAAGACAGTAGGATATAGAGTCCAGACTTTTGCAAGAGGTCTAAATGGAGATATAAATTTATGAGTCATCAGCATATGGATGGTATTTAAACCATTAATTAGAAGGAGAGTGAATCTAGAAAGAAGAGAAAAGATCCAAGGACCAAATGCTGTGACGTTCATCACATTTCACTGTCCCCTTTTGGTCCTAGCACAAGTCTCATCCTGTAAAAATCATCCCTTATGAAAAGCAGGGGCGCTAACAGAAGAGACAGTTGGTATAGGTAATAAACGGAGCTTTATCTTAATTCTGAGATGCTTATGCTCAGGACCTTCATATTAGCTTCCACTTAAGCTGTCAGCATGAAAAAAAATGAATGATTTCTACATGGAACCAGCCTTTACTAAACATTTGGACATCCTGATGTCCAATATTGACAAATCAACCAAATGCCCAAAGCACATAATCAAATATGCTAGCTAATGAAGGTAGAGAGTAAACATACCAAGACAAATGGGATTGCAGGTGATTGTCTCATTTACTAATGAGGAAATTTAGATTTGCAGATGACTACAACTGTACCTGATTCTGGGAAGCAAAAGGCAGCATTTTAAAGCAATGTAGCTCTGATTCTGGGACCAAGGTACTTTTCATTAAAGCAGCATGTCCAGAATGATCCCACAATATTAATTAAAATAACTTTTATGCATTAAGTCACAATTTAATTTTGGTTGTCACCAGCAAAACTTAAATTGTAGATCACCTGGAAACGGTGTGACTTTTACTTTTAATGAGGAAGCAATTCACATTAAGTACAGTGACCATACAGTAATGATAGCGGAGTAGGTAAATGCAGTACTCACATCTTCCCACAACCACATCAAAATCACAACCAAACTACAAAACAACCATAATTCGGAACCACCTGAAATCTGACTGAACAGAAATCCTGCAACTAAGGATATAAAGAAGAAGCCACACTGAGACTAGTAGAAGCAGAAAAGCAGAACAGCATGGTCTTACACCTACATGTGGTAGATAAAAATCAAGAGGAATATCTCAGCTTTGGAGGCCCACTTGAGGAGTGAGGGGTCCCAGCCCCAAACTAGGCCCTCCAGCCTAGGTATCCAGTGAAGGAAGAGAAGTCCCCATAACTTCTGGCTGTAACAGGGATATGGCTGAGTGAGACAGAGGGCTGCTGGAGTCTTAGGCATTCCGCTTAAAGGGCTGAAGCATGAACTTACTCAGACTCACTTGCTCTGAGGTCCAGTACTGGAGCAGCAGCTCTTAAGATTCCAGGGACGTACGTGGAGGAACTAAATTGTACAGCAAGAGCTGGAGAGGCAGCTTTATTTCATACAGAAGTGCTGGCAGAGGCCTTTGTTCCTTTGATGAGACCTTCCCCCACGGAGCCAGCAGGCAGGTGTTATAGCTAAGTCTCCGTCAACCTAATTCTTTTCACCCTCCCTTAGTGATTCCCTGAGATCCTGTTCTGCCCAACTTGTAGGCTACCCAAACCATGTACAGTGGCTTTTCCATACAAGTGGACTGTCTTGATTCATGCCAATGACTTTTCTAAAATCTCTCAAAGATTCATAAACACCAAATAAGTAGCATCTGGCCTAAAATTGCCTCGTACGTCATGGTAGGTGTCCCCAGGCCCAGTACTAACAGCAGTCAGCAGTGGTGCACAGCTTGGCCACTTCTGGGCACCTCCAAGCCTAGCTGATTGCAGATCACTTTGTAGCTCATGCTGGGTGGCCCTGGCCAGGTCACAGGCAGCAGCTAAATTTGGTATGCACTCCTGGGAGTTTCCAAAGCCAGAACAATCAGGGGGCAGCTTCGGGCCATGTCAAAGCATCACCAACCAGTCACCTCCACAAGCAGCACATTCAAGAAGCGACTCATTAGTCATTAGAGACCCAATGAAGCAAGTATTACTCCATGGGGTAGGCCCCTGCATAGCTGATCCTCCAAGGTAGTCTTAGACCACAAAATCCATCAGTCTGGTGGGGGGGCAATCCCTCCCACTGATGTGCCAATAACAATCAAGGCTTAACTATAACAGAAGGGTACACACAGCCCATACTGGGGCAAACTTGAAGCACCAAGCTCAGGTGAATGGGGAGGCTGTGCCTCTGGGCCCCATAGGATACCTACTACATAAGGGCACTCTACTAAGACTAGGAGACATAGCAGCTCTACTTAATACATAGAAACAAACACATGGAGGCAGTCAAAATTAAGAGACATAGAAAGATGTCCAAAGTGAAAGAACAGAACACAACTCCAAAAAAGTAATTAAGTAAAATGAAGACAAGTAATCTACCAGATGCATAGTTAAAACTCTGGTTATAAGGATGCTCAATTAATTTAAAGGAAGAGTAGATAAATTTAGTGAGAACCCCAAGAAAGCGATATAAGAATGTAAAAATGGGATAAAAAACAAAAACAGTCATAACTGAAGAATACATTATAAGGTATCAATATTATAGTAGATGAAGCAGAGGATAAAATCAGTGATTTTGAAGGTAAGAAAGCAGAAAACATCCAATCAGGATAGAAAAAGAAAAGAAAAAAAAAGAATCAAGCAAGTGAGGATAGTTTAGAGAGCCTCTGGGAGCACTTCAAGTGTACCAGCATGTGCATCATGGGAGTGCCAAAAGAAGGACAGAGAGAGCAAGAAATTGAAAACCTATTTGAGAAAATAATGACAGAAAACTTTTCTAACCTGGTGAGGGAAACAGACATGTAAGTCCAGGAAGCACGGAGAGCCCCAAACACAATGAGCCCAAAGAGGCCCACACCAAGACACATCATAATGAAAATGTCAAAGGTTAAAGACAAAGTGAGAATCTTAAAAGCAACAAGAGAAAAGCAGTTAGTTATCTAGGAGGAAGCTCCCAGAAGACTGTTAGCTGATTTCTCAACAGAAACTTTGCAGGCCCAAATGGATTGGTGCAAAATATGCAAAATGATGTAAAGCAAGGACCTTCAAACAAAAGTAATACTATCATTTCGAACTGAAGGACTAATAAAGAGCTTCCCAGACAAGAAAAAGCTAAAGGAGTTCATCAGCTTCAAACCAGTATTACAAGAAATTTTAAAGTGTCTTCATCAAGAAAAAAATAAAAAATATAAATGATAAATGTCAATAAATACATATCTGTATTTATCAGCATTTACTTTAAATTCAAGTGCATTAAATCCTTCAATCAAAAGACATATAGTGGTTAAACAGATAACAAAAAAAGGTCTTTACATATACTGTCTACATGAGACTCACTTCAGGTTGAAGTGACTCTACACAAACTGAAACTAAAGAGATGGAAAAAATATTTTATGAAAATGGAAACCAAAAAAAAAAAGTCTGTGGTAGCAATACTAATACCATACAGAATAGACTTTAAAACAAAGGCTATAACAAGAGACAAAGATGTATCCAGCTATACTATTTCTGTGTATTTATCTGAAGAAACCAAAAACACTAAATCAAAAAGACACATACATCCATACATTCATTGCAGCCAAGACATGGAAGCAATGCAAGTGTCTATAAATAGATGAATGGATAAAGAAGAAATGTTGTGACTTTCCACCAAGATGGAGGCATAGGTAGATACACGGTGCCTCTTTGCACAACCAAAAGAAGGACAACAATGAATTTAAAAACAAAAAATAACCAGAACTGCCAGAAAATTGAACTGTATGGAAGTCCAACCACCAAGGAGTTAAACAAGAAACATTTATCCAGACCGCTAGGATGGGTGGAGACGGCAGCCAGGGTGGAGAGGAATAGAGGTAAGGTGGTGACTGGCTCACCGGGCAAGGCAGCGCCTGCTGGACCCAGAACCTGGCAGAGCGGGTGACCCCACATTTGCTTGCAGATAAACCAGAAGGAACAACAGGGAGCCAGACAGACCATGCAACCCAGGGTTCCACCATGGGGAAATAAAGTCTTAGAACCTCTGAATGAAAAAAACCTGTGGGTTTTGCAGCAGCAGGAGGAACTCCCAGCCTCACAGGAGAGTTCATTGGAGAGACCCACAGGGTCCTAGAATGCACACAAACCCACCCACCTGGGAATCAGCATCAGAAGAGCTCACTTTGCTTGTGGGTAGTGTAGGAAGTGACTGAAAGCTGGCAGAGCTGAGCAAGTGGCACTGTTCCCTCTCAGACCCCTACCCCACATACAGCACCACAACACAACTACATGGGTTGCCCCTCCCTGGAAAATACCTAAGGCTCTACCCCTTACTATGTAACAGGTGAGCCAAGGCAAAAAAAAAATAGCCCAAATGAAAGTGTTACAGAAAATGAAACGACCAGACACCAAGAGACATCGGAACATGATCCTCTATTTACATGCACGGACCCGGAGGAGGCAGTCTCCAAATTCCGGGCCCTGAGGTTGGGTTGGGGTCTGCTTTTATAGCCTTGTTTCTTCCTGGTCTACGTGGCAGAAGCAGGTTACTATAGAAGCAAAAGTGGAAGTTAGGTCTAGCTACCTAATTTGGGAGACAAAGAACAAGGCGCTTGGGCTTAACGTGGAAGTTTAACCTGGCTACCTTGTTTGGGACTTTATGTGCTGGTTGCTAGGCAAAAGGCTGTTCACAGAAGCGAGATGCGGAGGCTTGTGGTTACAGGTGGCGGAGCCTGCAGCCAGCAAGAAAGCCTGCAAACTAACCGACATTTTGCGGACAGGAGAGGCTGCAACTGATTTTTTCTATATTATTCCCCTCTGTGGACGCTAGACAGAATCTTCTTCCGTCTCAGCGTCCAGAAGTGGAACCTGCTGGTCGTGCTGATGTTG
Organism: Micronycteris hirsuta; assembly: GCA_004026765.1. Lineage (NCBI taxonomy): Eukaryota > Metazoa > Chordata > Mammalia > Chiroptera > Phyllostomidae > Micronycteris > Micronycteris hirsuta. The sequence goes on along the minus strand of PVJI01006892.1, from coordinate 18,290 downwards.
CAGCATTAGGATACGGGCAGTTGCTTTCCGGACCAGCACACTTTCTAACTGGGTAAGGAGGGTTTGTAGTAGCCACGGCCTGCAAGTGGCTATGAGGAGGAGGACTAGTAGGGGCCCTATAACAGGGGCGAGGAAAGAGAAGAGCACACTTTTCCACCAGGAGGAGGATTCTTGGGAGGTTCCTAGCTTAAGTCGTTTTTTTATTTCATTTAAGCGGTTGAGGTTTTCCTCAACTATGCCACTTTCATTAATAAAATAGCAGCATTCTTCTCCTAGGAAGATACAGGTACCTCCCTTTTCTGCTGTTAGGAGGTCGAGTGCCCTCCAGTTCTGCTGAGCTAGTCGAGCTAGGGAGAGAATTTGTCTTTGTAGGGAGGCCATGGAGTTAGCTGCCAAGTCCATGGCCTCGTGCAACTCCTGGCGGAGGCTGTTCTGGGACTGCAGGCTGATGGCAAGTCCAGCTCCCCCTAAGCTTACACTGGCCATGGAAGTGGCAAAGCTTAATCCTACTAAAAGTGGGAGGAAAACTGCTCGCTTGTGATGGTGTAGGGAGGCGTTTATGTACTGGGCTTCTAGTTCCTCCGGTTGGTAGACCCGTAGCTGGCGTGCTAAGGCTACTAGGAGGTAGGTCTGGGAGCGGGAGCAGTTGAAAGCTGGAGATAAGGTATAGTTATGCCAGAAGAGTAGTCCAGGGAGCTTGTGTGGCTTCCTGAAGGATTGGCAGCGCACCAAGTGGAGCTGTTCTGGAACTGGTCAGCCCCTGGAGGCAGGTACAAGGGTGCTTGGATTGGCCCTTTATGGTCTGGTGGATAATTCTGGGTCTCCCCTGTGGCTGGAGTGGCGTTTATTGGCACAGCAACAAGCGGGGGTTTAGTAAGTAAGGTACATAGAAGGCAGTCTGAAAAATTGCCTGGGCTGTTAAGGTTGAGGAGCGAGGCTCCTTGCTGTATGAGGGACATCCAGGAGAAAGGAGTTATGTGTCCCTGCGTTTTAATTTCTGCCTCCTGGATAAATCTGGGTGCCCCTTCTACCTCCTGGATGATTTCTGTCTCCTGGATAACCTGCTGGACCCGTTTTATTTTGGCTAGCCCTGTGCTAGCGATTTCTTGTTCCTTGAATATGATGATGTTCCCAACGGGCCCTTGCATCATGTTAACATAGATTTTCCCTTCTACCTTGTCGTTCCAAATTTTATTTTAGGCCTGATCTATTTGGATAATGATATTTTGGCCGCTGGTGGTGTGGCTCCGGCAACTTCTGTAGGGGCAGCCCCCGTAGGTCTCGGGCCACCAACTACAGTATTCTTGCTCTTGGTCGGCTAGGAGACAGGTGGCTGGCTTCCAGAACCACCAGCCTTCTAGGGATTTTAAGCGGTCTGTAGGAATCTTTACTTCTAACTTTCCTTTACATTTCCCTCTAGGGCATGGAGTTCAGGAAACCTCATGGACCGTAGTCCAACCTTCTTCCGTGTAAGCTTCCTGGACGATGAAGACATCGTTTACTTCCCAAGGGGCTAAGACCGTGGTCGTGAGACTGAGGGTGGCTAACAAACTTAGGGCCCCGAGGGCCCTTGGAGCCATGGTGGCAAACAGACTAGTACAGCCAAAAATACAGAGGAGAAAGAAGTAATGCAGTACTATCCCTATGCGTCCAGCGGTGGACTAGTCACTGGGGCTAGTGTACTAGAGTCCGAATCTTTCAATGGTCGAGATGGTCCCGGAGCAGATGAGGTCGAGCCAGGAACAATTATCCATCCCTGGTGAGGCCACGTCTGGTCCCGGTGCAGTCTCAGGGTCGGGAGCGGTGCTGGGATGTCCCTGGTTGCTCCAGAGTCCGGATCCGCCGCCCTCTTGGCTCTTGTGTAGTGGATCCAAGCGGTGAGACCTGAGACTTTCAGGGCGGTGGGGGTGGTTAGTAATACTAAGTAAGGCCTGACCCACTTGGGCTGTAGGGGTTCTTTCTTCCAGTCTTTAACCCATACGTAGTGGCCTGGTTGAAAGGAGTGGGCTGGCCCCCCTGTGCAGACTGGGTCTTGCCCAACATGGGCTTTTCTTATTTTTTTAGTTCTTTTCCGAGGGTGGCTAGGTAAGTGGTTTGCTTAGCATCTCCAAGGGTGGACAGATCAGCGGGCCCGGCTATCCGAGCCAGGGGAGTGGGCCTCCCGTACACTAGTTCATAGGGAATATAACCAGCTGAACTGGGGGTGCTTCTAACTCGGAGGAGGGCTAGTGGCAAGAGGTCTGTCCAGGGTACACTGGTTTCCTGGCATAGCTTTCCTAAAGTTTCTTTTAAGGTTCTGTTCATTCTCTCTACTTTGCCTGAGCTCTGAGGGCGATAGGCGGCATGTAGTTTCCACTTTATTCTCAGGGCCTGGGTGAGGTCTTGGATAATTTTTGCAACAAAGGCTGGCCCATTATCACTATTTAGACTAAGTGGGAGCCCGTATCGAGGGATAATTTCTCGAAGTAGTACCCGAGCAACTTCCCGTGCCTTTTCTGTCCTAGTGGGGAAAGCTTCTACCCACCCTGAGAATGTGCATACTAGGACTAGGAGATACTTATAACCCCGGCTGGACTTTAGCTTGGTGAAGTCAACCTGTATGTCTTCAAAGGGTAGCGTCCCGGAGTGCTGGATTCCTAGGGGAGGTCGCCAGGGAGCACTAGAGTTGTGCTGGGAGCAGGTGAGACACCGCATCGCTATGCTTGCGCACAGGGAGTCTAGGTTGGGGATATAGAGATATCTTCCTAGCAATCGACTCATGTTGGTCTTTCCTAAGTGGGTAAGGCTATGGCAGTTCTGAACTATGTTCCCTGCCTGGCTTTGGGGAATAAAGATTCTCCCATCCGGAAGCTTCCACAGTCCCTCCGGGGTCCTTGAGGCTTGAGCTTGGCCGGCCCACTTGTCCTCATCTGGGTGTTAGTCTTGCTTGAGAGGGAGGGCACCTAGGGGCGGGCCTATCGTGGCTGACCTGGGCAGCTGTTCCTGTGCTGCCGCTCTGGCTGCCTGGTCCGCGAGCTGATTGCCCTCCGCTTCCTCTGTGTAGCCTTTTTGGTGGCCTTTGCAGTGTATTACCGCTACTTGTTGGGGTGCCCAGACCACCTCTAGAAGCCAGAGGATTTCTTGTTTATTTTTTATTTCTTTTCCCTCTGCAGTTAAGAGTCCTCTTTCTTTGTAGATGGCCACATGGAAATGTAGGGTGGCGTATGCATACTTTGAGTCAGTATAGATATTTGCCTTTTTCCCTTTGCTGAGCTCAAGTGTCCAGATGAGGGCGTGTAGCTCCGTACACTGGGCGGACCACCCAACTGGAAGGGCCTCGGCCTCAATTATCCTGTCTTTGGTTACGACTGCATACCCAGCCTTCCTTTCTCCTATACTTGTTATAAAGCTGTTCCCATCCGTGTAGAGTTTCCAATCATATTGGGGCAAGGGTTGGTCTTTTAGGTCAGGGCAGCTAGCATAAACTTGTTCTGTTACCTCCTCACAGCTGTGAGTCCGGGGGTCCCGACCTCAGTCGGTAGAAATGTTGCGGGTTGATGGCCCGCACCGTCCTGAGGTGCACGCGTGGGTTCCCCTGTAGTAGTCCCTGGTACTGAGCCAAACGGGGGTTGGATAAGTATCGGTGGCCTGCCCCTTCTAGAAGGCTGTGGATGGCGTGGGGCAGGTGTAAGCTGGTCTCTTGTCCGAATGTCAGCTTATCAGCTTCCCTGAGCAGGATGGCGGCTGCCGCTACAGCTCTTAGACATGGTGGTCACCCAGATGCCACATTGTCTAACTGTTTGGACAGGTAGGCCACTGTACTTTGCCAGGGCCCGTGTTCCTGGGTAAGGACCCCTAAGGCTACTTTTTCCTTTTGATGCACGTATTGTGAAAAGGGCTTGTCTGGGTCTGGCAGGCCAAGGGCCGGGGTCATGGTCAGTAAGCTCTTGATGGTGTCGAATGTTTGTTGCTGTTCATCTGACCATTGGAAGGGGGTATTATTTGCCCCTTTCGTAGCCTGGTATAGGGGCTTCACGATGCTTGCGTAGCCAGGTATCCAGATTCGGCAGAACCCAGCTGCTCCAAGGAACTCCCAGAGTTTTCTCCTGGAATTGGGAATGGCTATTTGCTTGATGACTGCTCGCCGCTCTACCCCTAGGGTCCGTTGGCCCTAACTAATCTGGAAGCCTAGGTACTTCACCTCTTGTCTGCAGAGCTGCACCTTTCACCTTTCTTTGTGACACCCGATACCCTCAGTCTTGAGGAGTTGGAGTAAGGCCCATGTTTTCTCCATACAGTCTTCTTTCCCTTGTCCGGCGAGCAGGAGGTCATCTACGTACTGGAGGAGAGGTGTCTCAGGGTTCCGGTCCTTGAAAGGGCGCAGGTCTCTTGCTAGAGCCTCACTGAAAATGGTTGGGGAGTTCTTGAACCCTTGGGGCAACCTAGTCCAGGTTAGCTGGATCTTCTCCTCTGATATTGGGTCCTCCCACTCAAAGGCGAACAGGACCTGCGACTTTGGGGCAAGAGGAATGCAGAAAAAGGTGTCTTTGAGGTCTAAACAGGTGAAGTAGGTGGTGGCAGGTGAGAGCTGGCTGAGCAGAGTGTAGGGGTTTGGGACCACTGGGTGGAGAGTCACTGTGGCCTCATTGACAGCTCGTAAGTCCTGGACCGGCCTATACCCTGAACCATTCGGTTTCCTGACAGGCAGGAGTGGGGTGTTCCATGGCGACTGGCAAGGGAGGAGTATACCCTCCGCTAGGTATTTGTTGATTGTCGGGGCTATTCCTAGCCGGGCCTCTTTAGCGATGGGGTATTGCCTCAGGCATCGTGGGGTGGCTCCAGGCTGCAGGTCAACAAGTACAGGCTCTCTTCCTTTGGCCAGGCCGGGAGGATTCCCTTCGGCCCAAACCCCCAGAAACTCTTTGACTAGGATGTCCGCCGCTGGGGCGATAGGGTCCTCGTGGAGGCGATATTCCTCCTCCCGGGGATGACTAGGGCGATGGTTCTGGGTGTTGGTAGAACGAGATTCGCGCCGCCAGCTTGCTGAGTATGTCCCTGCCCTAGTAGCGGCACTGGGCATTCCGGGAGGTACAGGAACTCATGCCTTATCTGATGTCCCCCTAACTCTACAGTCTGGGCTTGACAGAACCTTTGGGGCACTGCAGTGAGTCCGGTTGCCCCCTGCACTAAGATTTCTTTTCCGGACAGCGGCCCGACTGGGGTGGTGACAACCGAGTGCTCAGCCCTGGTATCTACCATAAAGTCTATATAGTGGCCCCCAACTTTTAGGTTAACCATGGGCTCCCGGGGGCCGAGTGAGATGGAGCCCGGTCCCTGTCACTCCTGGTCTAGGCCCGCCAGGCTTAGGATACTAGGCACCGGCGGGGCAGTCGGGGCTGCCCCTTTTAGGCCCTGCCTTTTTTTCCTGATGGGGCATTCCCGTTTCCAGTGCCCCTTCTCCTTGCAGTAGGCGCACTGATCTTTTTTGACTTTGAAGTGCCCTCTCTGCTTTCCGTGGCCAGGTTGCGGGCCGGACTGAGTCGGGCGGGCAAGCGCTGTGGCACAAGAGTAGCCTGGCTTTTCTGCTCCTCTAAACGGACTGCCTCTGCCGCAGCCACTGCTACCTCGTCACGGTTTTCATATACTTTGTTAGCTACAGCAACAAGTCAACTGAGAGTCATTTCTGCGAAGTCCTCTAGTTTCTGCAGTTTTCTTCTGATGTCAGGGGCGGACTGTGCTACAAAGGCCATGGCTACCATGCACTGGTGCTCAGGGCTCTCCAGGTCGAACGGGGTGTACACTCGGTAAGCCTCCATGAGACATTCGAGGAAGTCCCCGGGGCACTCGTCTGACCTCTGGACAACGGTAGTGACTTTGGCCATGTTGGTAGGCTTTCGGGCAGCCACTTTGATGCCCTGCAAGATGGCATTGCGATAGCGTTCGAGCACTGTCCTCCCATGCTCGGTGTTTGGATCCCAGTTGGGCTGGGCTTCAGGGGATGCCATCCGGGCAAAGTCAGAGGGATCTACCACACCAGTGGGGGCATGGGACTCTAGATATCGCCAGGCCTCCTGGTGGACTTTTCGCCTCTCTTCCATGTTAAAGAGTGTGAGGAGGAGCTGCCTGCAGTCGAACCAAGTGGGCCGGTGGGTCTGCATAACTGTGTCTACTAGTTCTATCATGGCTTGGGGCTTCTCCGAGAACGGGCGCGTATAATGCTCCCAATTTAAGAGGTCTGTGGTGGTGAAGGGCTGATAATAATACATAATTTTCCCCGGTTGTAGAGTCCCTTCTTCATCAACCCTTGGCGTGCTCTGAACCTCTCTGAGGGGCATCTGGAGGGCCTGGTGACTCCGCAAGTGGGTGGCGACCAGGGAGGGCTTAGCTGCGGTGGGCGGCAGGGCCAGATACAAGTTTGGGGTCACGGGTGATTCCGGGGAGGCCACGGCAGAGGGGACTGAAGGCTGTGGAGTCAACAAGTCCTCCTGAGGGCCTGTAGCTGCAGCTGGGGTCTGATAAGGCGGTGGCTGGAGGACGACTAGTTCGTCCTCCCGCTGGCTTTCCTGCAGGAGCGGGGGGCTGGGCTTGGCTAGTAGGACCGTTGCGACTTCTTTCTTTGGCCAGGGGCGGCTGGTCCGGGGACCCGGGGTTTCTCCGCTGCCTTTGGGATGGTTGGTAGACTTCCCTGCACACTGCGCAAGCCATTTTGGCATATCCTGAGCTAATTCTTGCCACCTGTCTATGTAAGGATACTGGTCGGGGTGTCCGGGCTTCCCTGTGACTATGAGATGGACGGCCCTAATGGTGGAAAGGTTGAGAGTTCCCTCGGGGGGCCAGCCCACACCCAAGGTAGGCCACTCCAAGGAACAAAAAGTATTTAGCTGCTCCGGGGTCAGTGATGGGTCCTGGCCCCTGAAACGGCTGAAGTTCTGGAGCACGCCGTCTAACACAGCGGACGGTCCCGCGCCCGTAGTGTCCTCCCTGACGGCGCGGACAGACAAAGGAAGGGGTTTCACTCGCTCGCCCGCCTGGCCTGCCCTCTTGCGAGGCGAAGTCAATCTTGGCTAAGGTTGCCCGATCAGAGTCCGGGTTAGACAGCCAACCGTTATGCCGTGTGATCTGACACGGGAACCGCAGGTTGGGGCCCAATCAGACTCCGTAGGCTTTCGCCCGTAGAGCCACAGACAGTCACTCGCTCGCGCACTCCCACTCCAGAGTTTAAACTTTCCCTCCCCCTGGCGAAGTTGCCTTCTACGCCCTCTGGACGTCCTGATTGGGAGGATTACTTCAAACCTTTCCTCTCCCTGATGAGGTTGCCCTCTACGCCCTCCGGGCATTCTGGTGGAGAGGACCTGGTCCCCGGGGCTCTTACCGGTTTGGCGCCTTCTGATCAATCGTGGTCCATATCCCTCGAAACCCGGAGTCAGACTGCCGGTGGGCCGGCGATCAGCGCCCTGGTGGATGGGGCCTGAGATTTCTCAGGGCACGTGCTCCCCCTTCTCTTTCCCGGGTTGCCGCTTGCCTCAGCTGCCGGTCCTCTCCAGCGGCAATCGGCCCGTTATGTTTAAGGTCGGTTTCCCGGTCAGGGAACCAAATGTTACAGAAAATGAAACGACCAGACACCAAGAGACATCGGAGCACGATCCTTTATTTACGGGCACGGACCCGGAGGAGGCAGTCTCCAAATTCCGGGCCCTGAGGTTGGGTTGGGGTCTGCTTTTATAGGCTTGTCTCTTCCTGGTCTAAGTGGCAGAAGCAGGTTACTATAGAAGCAAATGCGGAAGTTAGGTCTAGCTACCTAATTTGGGAGACAAAGAACAAGGCGCTTGGGCTTAATGTGGAAGTTTAACCTGGCTACCTTGTTTGGGACTTTATGTGCTGGTTGCTAGGCAAAAGGCTGTTCACAGAAGCAAGATGCAGAGGCTTGTGGTTACTGGGTGGCTGAGCCTGCAGCCAGCAAGAAAGCGTGCAAACTAACTGACATTTTTCGGACAGGAGAGCCTGCAACTGACTTTTTCTATATTAAAAGAACAAGTCAAAGCTCCAGCAAAAAATACAGCTAAGTATTGAAGAGATAGCCAACTGATCATATGCACAGTTCAAAACACTGGTAATCAGGAGGCTCACAGAATTGGTTGAGTATGGTCTCAAAATAGAGGAAAAAGTGAAGGATATGAAAAGTGAAATAAAGGAAAATGTACAGAGAGCCAACAATGATGAGAAGGAAACTGGCACTCAAATCAGTGGTTTGAACCAGAAGGAGAAATAAACATTCAACCAGAACAGAATGAAGAAACAAGAATTCAAGAAAAGGAGGAGAGGCCCAGATATTTCTGGAACAACTTTAAACGTTCCAATATGCGAATCATAGGGGTACCAGAGGGAGAAGAGGAAGAGCAACAAAATGAACACTTATTTGAAAACATAATGAAGGAGATTTTCCCTAATCTGGCAAAGGAAATAGACTTCCAGGAAGTTTAGGAAGCTCAGAGAGTCCCAAAGAAGTTGGACCCAAGGAAGCACACACCAAGGCACATCATAATTACATTACCCAAGATGAAAGATAAGGAGAGAATCTTAAAAGCAGCAAGACAAAAGGAGACAGTTACCTACAAAGGAATTTCCATACGACTGTCAGCTAATTTCCCAAAAGAAACCTTATGGCCAAGAAGGGCTGGAAAGAAGTATTCCATGTCATGAAAGGCAAGAGTCTGCATCCAAGATTACTTTTCCCAGCAAAGCTATCATTTAGAATGGAAGGGCAGATAAAGTGCTTCCCAGTAAGGTCAAGTTAAAGGAGATCACCAAACCCTTATTATATGAAATGTTAAAGGGACTTATCTAAGAAAAAGATGGTCAAAATGTGAACAGTAAAATGACAACAAACTCACAGCTATCAATAACCGAACCTAAAACAAAAACAAAAACAAAAACAACCTAAGCAAATAACTAGAACAGAAACAGAATCAGAGAAATGGAGATCACATGGAGGGTTATCACCAGGGTGGGGAAGGGGAAGAATGGAGGGGGGACAGGTACAGGGAATAAGAAGCATAAATGGCCTCCAAACTAGACAGGGGGAGGTTAAGAATAGTAAAGGAAATGTAGAAGCCAAAGAACTTGTATGTACAACACATGGACATGAACTAAAGGGGGTGAATGCTGCTGGAAGCGGGGTGCAGGGCAGAGGGGAATAAAAGGGGGAAATGGGACAACTGTAATAGCATAATCATAAAATATATTAAAAAAGAAAATGGAAAAAAAGAAGAAAAGTTGCATATATACAATGGAATATGACTCAGCCATATAAAAGAATGAAATCTTGCCATCTGCAATAATATGGATGGACCTAAAGGGTACTGTTCTGAATGAAATAAATCAGACAAGGACAAATGCAGATGATTTCACTTTTATGTGAAATCTAAAAAGTCAAAATAAACCAAAAAGCAGAACCGAAAACAGACTCATAGACACATAGAACATTTTGTTGGTTGCCAGATGGGGGTGGGGAATATGGAGAATGGATGAAAACGTAACATGATTAACAAGTACAGGTTGGTTGTTACAGAATAGTTATGGGAACGTAAAGTACAGCATAGGGAATATAGTCAATGCCATTGTAATAACTTTGTATGGTGTCAAACGGGCACTAGATTTGTTGGGGTAATCACTTTGTAAGTTATATAAATGTCACCAATGGGTTGTAAAACCAAAACAAATATATTGTATGTCAACTACAATTAAAAATAAAAAAGTATTAGAAACGTGAACATAGAGCTCTGAAAATACATGATAAATGAGAAAGTATAAATCATATATGCACATGTTTTTTAATAGAAATCTTTCTCTTGTTTATCAGTTTTGCATAGGAAAGAGATAAAAGCCTCGTGTAAAGGCACATGCAAAAATAGTAAAGGAGTTTCCTTTGTTCAATGCTTCTTAAACTTAATATGCAGATAAATTACAAGTAATCTTGTTAAACTACAGATTCTGATTCATTAGGATCTGGAGTAGGGTCTGGATTTCTGCCTTTTTAACAAACTCCCAGGTGTGCTGCTGCTGGTAAACAAACCACACCTCCAGTAGAAATGCTTTAATCAGCACTATCTGATAAAAGAGTAAATTGACCATCAGAGTAAAGACCCTGCAGACACAACTCACTGGGAGACCTTAAACATAGGTGCACAGTGACAGAGAGGGAAGGCTTTTGAGTATAAACAGAAGAATTCTAAGTAATAACTGTTCAAGCCTGAGAAAACCTGAGTGACAAATCATAACATTTTACAGAACAAAAGCTCAAGCAATGATTGGAAACCACAGACCATTCTGTTAAAACGGTACCTAACCATGCATATGTCCTTATATTTCTTCAACTTTTACAATCTATTCTAATTTATACATCCAATTTAAAGGTAATGTTTATACTAGTACTTTAATAGTTTACTCCAATGCTTTTGTTTATTTTTTAAAGAATAATTAGATGGAGATGCTTTTTATATTTTATTCAGTTGTCTCAGTAGCTCTCAATCATGACTATTCATGATAATCCGGAAAACTATCAGGTCCCACTCCTAGAAACTATTATTATATTACTCTGAGGGAGGGCTATATTACTCTGATGAGTAATATTATTATATTACTCATCAAAGGCTTCCATAAATTTTAAAACTCCTCAGGTGATTATAAATTGCAGCTCAGAGTGAGAACCACTCAATTTAACCAAACCTAAGAGAACTTGTGGGCTCCCTAGCATTATAATCCAGGAAACACCATCCACACAGTGGCAACATCAGCAGAAAACAACTTCTAGAAACTAAACCCGCACACCCAAATTTAGAAAGTTATAGCAAACATCTTAAAAGATTAACCAAATCCTTTGATCTCAAAATCTTCTAAAAATCCAGTCACTTCTCTATTTTTTTTTTCATTTTCCCAAATCAAAGGCTTCAGATAGATTATCTTTAAGCAGGTTTCAAAACACTCTCACTGAAATTGAAATGTTGATCATTTCCAGCAGATATCAGAATGAAACTTATATGAAGAACTGTTCTCCGGGTGTCAGAATGACCTATTGATCCTATGGTGCTTTAAAATATACAGAAGGAAAAAATGAATAAAGGAAGGAAAGAAGGGAGTGAGGGGGGAAGGGAAAATTAAGAAGAGGGGAGGTAGGAAAACAGTGAGCTCCTTTGAGATAATAGTCAATTCCTTTTGTGTTGTTGTTGAGGTGATTTTGAGTAGAAATAGTTCAAAGGATAGTTTTTAGAGCACCAATTTCTATCTCTGACTCTAAAAATGAAAATATAAACTTAAAAATAAACATCAGATTTCATAGTCAATATGGAACAGGTACGTTAAAGATTGGACAGTGGGAGAGTCCCACCGAGTTAGGTTAAATCAATTTGTGGAACTATAACAACAGTAAGATCAAAGCAAACTAATAAGATATCCATGTAAATCAGTTCACTTCCCTCTATTCTCCGGCCACTAACAGCACCCTGAAATCCACCCAGCTATTTTAGAAAATGTATTCTTCTGAATAATAAGAAAATTCAGTGAGAATCAGTACATGGCTCAGAGCAGATCTATCCCACTAACTGGGAAAATCAATCAACTTTATAGATGAGGATGTCATAGTTCAATGATATTATCTTTGGTTCTTTTATCTGCTAGCCAGAAAAATAAGAATTTGATTTTTGATGATGGGAAATCAAATGATAATCTAAAGTGTAGCTGCTGCTACTTCTTTGCTTTTGATTTCATTTGAGTTTCTACAAATAATCTAAGTGTGATATGATATTATCTAAAAATGATCCTTGTAATTCACTCTGGGTTTCCCAAACAAGGAGCCAAGGTGGAGAAGGGGTTTCCCTTCTCCAAGTGCAATTTCCCAAACTTCAGTTTCCCACAACAGAAGGAGCAACAAGTTCCCATGGGCCTGAGGCCACCAAGTTATTGGCTTTCCACAACACCTCTTAAAAGAAAGGCTGGTACCTATAAGTTCTTTGGCTTCTCCAATTCTAATAACTCCAATTCTTAACCTCCCTCTTTCTATTTTGTACTTACCATTTATGTTTCTTACACGCTGTACCTTTTCCCCCTTTCTTCCCTCTGCCCTTCCCTGCTGATAACTCTCCATGTGATCTCCATTTCTCTGATTCTGTTCCTGTTCTAGTTATTTACTTAGGTTGTTTTTGTTCTTGTTTTTGTTTTAGGTTCAGTTATTGATAGTTGTGAGTTTGTTGTCATTTTACTGTTCATATTTTTTATCATATTTTTTTTCTTAGATAAATCCCTTTAACATTTCATATAATAAGGGTTTGGTGATGATGAACTCCTTTAACTTGACCTTATCTGGGAAGCACTTTATCTGCCCTTCCATTCTAAATGATAGTTTTGCTGGATAGTTTTGCTAATCTTGGATGTAGGCTCTTGCCTTTCATGGCCTGGAATATTTCTTTCCAGCCCTTCTTGGCTGTAAGGTTTCTCTTGAGAAATCAGCTAACAGTCTTATGGGAACTCCCCTATAAGTAACTAACTGCTTTTTTGTTGCTGCTTTTAAGATTCTGTCTTTATTTTTAACTTTTGGTATTAATTATGATGCGTATTGGAGTGGTCCCCTTTGCATCCATCTTATTGGGGACTCTCTAAGCTTCCTGGACTTGCATGTCTATTTCCTTCACCAAATTAATAAAGTTTTCTTTCATTACCTTTTCAAAGAGATTTCCAATTTTTTGCTCTTTCTCTTCTTCTTCTGCCACCCCTATGATGGGAATGTTGGAACACTTGAAGTTGTCCTAGAGGCTGTTTATACTACCCTCATTTTTTTATTCTTTTTTCTCCTTGTTGTTCTCATTGATTGTTTATTGCTTCTTTATGTTCCAAAACATTGATTTAATTCTCAGCTTCAACCATTCTACTGTTGTTTCCATGTAAATTGTTCTTAATTTCAATTAGTGAATCCTTCATTTCTGACTGCATCTTTTTTATGCTATTGAGATCCTCACTAAATTCCTGAGCATCCTTATAACTAGTATTTTGAACTCCATATCTGATCAATTGCTTATCTCCCTTTTATTTAGTTCTTTTTCTGGAGTTTTGACGTGTTCTTTCATTTGTGCCATGTTTCTTTGTCTCTTCATTTTGGCAGCCTCCTTGTGTTTGTTTGTTTCCATGTATCAGGTAGAGTTGCTATGACTCTCTGTCTTGGTAGTGTGGTCTAATGTAGTAAGTGTCCTATAGGGTCCAATGACACAGCCTTGCCTATCACCCAAGCTGTGTACTCAAGGTACACCCTTCATGTGGGCTGAATACACCCTTTTCTTATAGTTGAGCCTTTATTGCTGTTGGCAGATTAATGGGATGGATTTATCTAGGCCAGTCAGCTTCAAGGACTGGCTATGTCCACTGACCACCAACCTCTGCCCTCCATGGAGGATCAGCTGTGCAGTGGCGGGGTGGTGGTGCTCCATCATGGCCTGTAGTTGTCCACTAAGTACACAAGCTCTGGGGTGACCTGGGTGGTGCAGGCCAAGGCCAGCCCCCACCTGTGTTTTGCCCAGGGACACCCTGCCTGGGCTATAAATCATCTGAGATGGTAGCTACTTGTGCTCAGTTTTGAGATTCCCAGGTGTAACCAAGCTGTTAATCTAGCCTTCCTGTTGCTAGTGCTGGGCCTGGATCACTTAGCAAGAGGTTCTGGGGCTAGGGGCTCACTCAGGTCAGTTGTTGCTTGTTTGAGAGGATTTAGGAAGTTGTGAAGCATGAGCCAAGACCAACCACTCATATGGAAAAGTATCTGCTAACAGTTTGGGTGGACCCATAATTTGGGTGGGACAGAATCTCACAGGATCTCCAGGGAGGGACAAAAGTTTTAGTCAAGTTGTTGGAGTCTCATGAATGGAACCCGCCAGCTGTCTCTGTTGCTCTGTGGGGGGAGGGTTCAGAAAATGGACAATGGCCTCTGCCCATCTTTCTGTCTGTTCTAAAGCTGTCCCCCAGCTCTTGCCTTGATGTCAGACATTTCCGATTCTTCCTGTATGCCAATGGTGCCTTTCAAGCTGCTACCTTGGTGCTAGAGTTCAGACAGAGTTAGTTAGAGTTAATTCCATGTGTTGATTCTTTCAGAGGAACTGCTTGGGACTCCTGAGGTTCTTTCACTGATCTAATCCCCACTGGTTTTTGCAGCCAGAAGTTTTGGGGACTTATCTTTCTGGCACTGGAACCCTGGTCTGGGGGACTTGCTGTGGGGCTGGAACTCCTTGATCCTGAGATATCCCTCCTGATTATCCATCACATATGGCTGTGGGATCAGCCTGTTCCATGTCTCTGTCCTTCCTACCAGTCTATATAGATACCCTTTCTTTACTTCCATAGTTGTCAGACTTCCATTCAGCTCAATTTCTGGTGTTTCTGAGTGATGGTAGTTCTACAATTTAGTTGCAATTTTGATGTGGCTGTGCAAGAAGGTAAGCTGTATTTATCTGTGCTGCCATCTTGAATGGAAATCAACACCATTTATTGAATAAACTATCTTTAGCCCATGGTATGTGCTTGCTTCCTCTGTTGAATATTAACTGACTATAAAAGTGTGGGTTTTATTTATGGGCTCTCTATTCTGTTCAATTGGTCTATGTGTCTGTTTTTATGCCAGTATCATGCTGTTTTAATTACTATGTCCTTATAGTATAGTTTGATATTAGGTAGCATGATTCCTCCAACTTTGTTCTTCTTTCTCAGGATCACTTTGCTATGAGGGACCTTTTATGGTTCATATAGATTTTTGAAATATGCTTATATTTGTTCTAGATCTATGAAATATGTCAATGGAATCTTGATAGGAATTGTGTTGAATTCATAGATTGCTTTGGGTAGTATGGACATCTTAATGATGTTAATGCTTCCTATCCATGAACACGGAATGTGCTTCTACTTATTTACATCTTCTTCAATTTCTTTCTTCAGTGTCTTATAATTTACTGAGTTTAGGTCTTTTACATCCTTGGTTCAGTTTATTCCTTTCTGAAGCAATTGTGAATGGGGTTGTTTTCTTAATTTCCCTTTCTGTTAATTCATTATTGGCATACAAGATGAAACTGATTTCTGGTTACTAATTTTGTATCCTGCTAGTTTGTGAATTCATTTGTCAGTTCTAGTAGTTTCTTGGTGGATTTTCTGGGGTTCTCTATGTGCAGTATCATGTCATCTGAAAATAGACAGTTTTACTTCTTTCTTTCCAATTTGGATGCCTTCTTTTTCCTCTCTTGTCTCATTGCTGTGTCTAGGACTTCCAGTACTATGTTGAATAAGAGAGGTGAAAGCTGACATTCCTGTCTTATTCCTGCTCTTAAAGAAAACACTTGTAGTGTTTGCCCAGTGAGTATGATGCTGGCAGTGGGTTTGTAATATATGGACTTCATTATGATTAGGTATGGTCCCTCTAATCCCACTTTGCTGACAGTTTTTATCCTAAATGAGTAATGGATTTTATCAAATGCTTTTTTTTCTGCATCTATTGAAATGATCATGAGGTTTTTATCCTTCATTTTGTTTATGTGGTGAATCACATTTATCGATTTGTGAATGTTGTACCAATCTTGCATTCCCAGAATAAATCCTGCTTGATCATGATCTTTTAGATGCATTATTGTATTCAATTTGATAATATTTTGTTGAGGATTTTAGCATCTATGTTCATCAGGGATATTGGCCTATAATTTTCTTTCTTTGCAGTGTCTTTATCTGGTTTTGGAATTAGGATAATGCTGGCCTCATAAAATGAGCTTAGGAGACTTCACTTCTCTTGAACTTTTGAAATAGTTTGAGAAAGACTGGTATTATCAGATATATCTCCCCAGGCAAGGAAAACAAAAGAAAAAAATAAACAAATAGGACTACATCAAACTAACAAGTTTTTACACAGCAAAGAAAAACATTAACAAAATAAAAGACAACCAACAGAATGGGAGATAATTTTTGCTGATATATCTGAGAAGGAATTCATTTCCAAACTTTATAAAAAAACTTTTATAAAATTCAACATTAACAAAACAAACAATCCAGTTTAAAAAATGAGCTAAGGGCCTTTATGTCCAAGGAGGACATACAGATGGCCAGTAGACTTATGAAAAAGTGCTTGATGTCACTAATCATCAGAGAAATGCAAATTAAAAGCAAAATGAGATACCACCTCACACCTGTCAGAATAGCTATCATCAATAAGTCAATAAACAAGTGCTGGCAAAGATGTGGAGAAAGGGGAACCCTAGTGCATTGTTGGTAGGAATTCAGACTAGTGCTGCCACTGTGGAAAGCAATATAGAGATACCTCAAAAAATTAAATATGGATCTGCCTTTTAACCCAGCACTTCCACTTCTGGGAATATATCCAAAGGAACCCAAAACACTAATTTGAAAGAACGTAAGCACCCCTATGTTCATTGCTGCACCATTCACAATCACCAAGATATGGAAGCAGCCCAAGAGTCCATCAGTAGATTAGTGGATAAAACAACTATGGGATGTTTACACTAAGGAATACTAGTCAGCCATAAAAAAGAAGAAAGTTTTACCCTTCATGACAGTATGGATGGATCTGAAAAACATTATGCTAAGTGAAATAAGCCAGGCAGAGAAGTATAAATACCATATGATTTAATTCATATGTGGAATTCAATGAACAAACTGAACTAACAAGCAAAATAGAGACAGACTCATAGATAGAGAGCCAGTTGACACCAAAGGTGGGGTAGGATAGTAAAGAGAGATTGAGCAAGAAGAAGAAAGGACTCATGGACATGGACAACAGTGTGGTGACTGCTGAGGGGGGCGGGGTACAAGGGGACTAAATGGTGATTAAAAAAATAAAAAATTTTGCAAAAAAAAAAAAGGAAAAGATAAAAAAGAATACAACCTAGAAAAACGAACAACAATTGTTCCTTTGGGTCTATCTGGTGAGCACTATTCACCTGAAGTCTGAAACTATTTTATTTCTGAATTTCATATGTAATAACAAACTTCCTGTCATGCATAAATAACTAGAGGTGTTTGGCTATTCTCAGTTGTTTAAAAATCTCATTTCATTAAACAATGTTGATTTATCCTCATAAAAAATAAAAAAATGAAATTAAAATAACAAACCTCTGCTTATGTCACATTTGCTTATCTTCTACTGGCTAAAGCGAGTCTCCAGGAGTCAGTACAGGTAGCACTACCCAAGAAGGTAGATAGAAAGAGGGAAATAACTTGTGGTCATCTTTGCAGTCTACTACTTATTGTGATGGAAATATATAAAAATTGCCCCACTCTTGCCCCTGGAGAACTTCTTCCTGGGAGAGTTCAGATACCTCTTTCCAGAAAAAGAATTTCCAGTGTAATGAAATTCATACTCGTGGGCTACAACTTATTACACTGTCAATATGAACAAGTCAGGCAATTTCCTTATCAAATGAGAAAAGCAATCCTCATTCTTCCCTTCCTCACACAGACCTTGTAAGATCAGATGTGAAAGCTCTTCAGAATAAATGTGCTCTGTCAGTCTCCTTCAGTGACATATGTATTACACTGACCAAATTTAAGGTATCAAGCAATGTGGATATTTTGAATCAGCATCAAGTCATGCAGATATGTTTCCAAGCATTGCCTTTTAACAAGACACTTCAAAATGCAGACTAAGCCTTTCAAGTGACATTGTGACTGTCACTGCTAAGTCTCTGTCAAACTAAGCTCTCTGTACAATGGTCAGTAAATAGAACAAGATTTCCACAGTCCATTTGCTCCAACTCAATTTGAGTGGTGTCAGAATCTTTGAGGTTCCAAAAAACCAATGAGCACAGAAAATGAGGTTTTGTAATAAGTGCTTCATAGGAAACAACAAGGTCAGACATTTACCTGAATCCAATGCATCCTTTTAAGACACAGCTCTAGCCCTTCCTAGTCCAGGATACTTTCTCTGATCATCCTTGCCCACAGAGATCTCTCCTCCTGAACTTCAGTAATGTTTTATGAATGGACTAGATTTAACAAGAAGCAAGCAAAACATGATTATTTTTCTCACCTTTCTCCATAAGTTTGACTTGCACAGTCATTCCCTAACACCTGTTTTGGTAAGATTTGAAGATTCCCTTTGCTTTGGCCACTTTTAATTTTGAAAATGTCCCGTGGAAATTAATAATAGCAGAACATCAATCAAATCACACAGTTTTTAACATAGGCAATATCATAGCCAAACTCTTATTTAATTAAACCTTCTCCTGACCCCTGTCTGGCAGCGGCCTCAGGCTTGCAAGCCTAAGAGGAGGAGGAACAGTGGC
>PVJI01006891.1:0-82528 GCA_004026765.1 Micronycteris hirsuta | reverse complement strand
GTTATCAATAAAAAGACAACACAATTAAAAAAATGAACACAGGAATTAAAGATATTTCTCTTAAGATGATGTAAAAATGGCTAGTAAGCACATGAAAAGATGATTAATTAGGGAAGTACAAATCAAAACCAAAATGATATGCCTCTTCATACCCACTAAAATGGCTATTTAAATGGCTAATTAAAATGACAGAAAATAGCCCTGGCTGGTGTGGCTAGGTGGATTGAGTGCCAGACTGCAAACCAAAGGGTCACTGGTTCAATTCCCGGTCACGGCCCATGCCAGGGGTTTCAGACCAGGTCCCCAGTAGGGGCAAGCGCGAGACAACTGACTGACATCTCTCTCACACATCAATGTTCCTCTCCCTCTCTTTCTCTGTCCCTTGCCCCGTCTCTAAAAAAAATAAATAAATACATACATACATTTTTTAAATGATAGAAAAATAACAATACTGGCAAGAATGTGGACAAATCAGAATCCTCATACATTGCTGATGAGAATTTAAAATGGTGTAGAAACTCTGGAAAACATTCTGGCAGGTCCTCAAAAGATTAAACAAAGAATTACCACAGTAATTCTTTTTTTTTAGAATAACCCAGTAATTCTGCTCCTCAGTATCTACCCAAAAAAACTGAAAATATATGTTCACACAAATGTTTGTATATTATCGTCCATGGCAGCCTTATTCATAATAGTCAAGAGGTAGAAGCAATTCAAATTTCTATCAATTGGTAAACGGAAAAACAAAATGTGATGTCTCCATAGAATAGAACATTACTTGGCCAAAAAAATCAGTATACTGAAATATACTACATTACTGATGAACCATGGAAATGTAATGCATTTGAAAGAAGCGAAACATAAAAGGCCACATGTTATAAGACCCCCTTTACACGGAACGTTCAGAACGGGTAAACCCGTAGAGTTGGAAGGCAGAGCAGTGGGTGCCAAGGGCTGGGGGAAAGGGAGAATGAGGAGTGACAGCTGATAGGGCATGGGATTTCCTCTTGAGGGAATAAAAAACATTCTGGAATTAGAGCAGGTCCTTGAATAACACTGTTTCGTTACAGTATTAATGAGATGCTGGGGAATTTAACTCTTCTTTGTATCAATTAGCCTAGGAAAAAATAGGTTTTATTATACGTTGTTTTGCTTAAAGTCGCAGAACCTATCAAATGCACTAAATGAGGACCTACTGCATACAGTAGTGATGGCTGCACCAACTCTGAATATTTTTAAAAAATTAATGACAGTACACTTTAAAAGGGCAAGCTTTATGGCATCAAACTTACACCTCGATAAAGCTGTTATTAAAAAGGAAATGTAAGTAAAAAGTCCTCACGTGGGTAGTAGGGGGAGCGCTTCTGGGCTGATAGCCCAGAGTCATCATAGTTTGAATTGTAACTATCATATATGTTTGTTTCATAAGTTTTTTAAAAACAATGATTATATTTCAAAAAAAATTTTTTTAATGTTTTAAAAATTTTTTGAAGGAAGTCAAGAGCTCCCAAACAATAAGGATCAGAGAAATATGCCTGTCTTTATAATTCAAAACATCACAGGTTTTTCTTTAAGAAGTTGTATAACATCATGGCAATTTTAAAGTTGTCTGTGGGAATTTAAATAACTTTGCCTTAACTGTTCAGCAAGACACATTTAAAATTCATGCTCTGACACTTAAAATGAAGCCAGAAAGTTTTGAAATTACAAAATGCTAGTTTAAAAGAGGGAAGGTTTATGAAAATAGATTCAGAGTTTAATAATAAGTAGTAATCTATCAAAAAAAAAAAAGAGGTAATCTATCTTACCAAATACAGTGTCTGGATCATTAAAAAAAAGTCTTTATTGATAAACTACTGCCCAGATGGTAGGCTCATTATGTCTTCTGTTTCTGAGCTTCCCCAGAACCCTCTTTACCAGTCAGGAGAGCAAAGGAACTCTGCATCATCCTCATCCTTCCTTACTAGGTTGGAAGTTCTGATTCCCACCCACACTGCTGTGACCAAAACAAGGGGGACAGACTGCAGTGAGAGGAACTCTTCCTCTTGCAGATTCCTGAGTTAGAATCTGGAATGATACAGAAACAGTACTACAAGTGCAGTCAGGGCTTACAGTACTGGTATCATAATTCAATTTTATTATTAATTATAATAATCTCCTATCCTATCCTAGGAGTTTTATTATTTATAATACCAGTCCCTATCTCCATAAAAAAAATCAAAATTTTGAAACAGTGTATATGAAGGGAGGGTTGTCTACAGAATTTAAACTAGGTTGATGTCTCCCAACAGCATTTTATTTCAAGATAATCAAACATCATCAATACAGCAAATCCAATTACAGTTTCTTTTTCATAATACAAGTCTTAAAATGGCATAAATATGTTATTTAGTGCACTGAAGTGGTGATTTTTAAATAGGGTTTTAAGAGGATTGTATACCTCAAAGATTAATTCTTGTGTAATTTAAGTGACAGTTTATCCATCTAAGATGACGACCGTGGAGGGGGCTGAACAAGAGGCATTCTGCCCTAAATAATTCATTAGCAAAGGAGGACACAGTGCAGCTAATAGCTATAATCACTGAACTGATTTTAAAGTCCTCTTAGGAACCAGGTCTTAAAAGATGACAAACTTGGCCTCATGAATAGTTATCAGCCAAACTACAAAATAAGTGAAAGAGTATGGTATTTCAATTTAAGGAACAATAAAGTTCCTTAAGTAAAGCAATATTACTTGTTCCAAAAACAGCATCATTATTTCCCAGAATTAATTACAATTAAAGGAAACCTTCCTTATTATACAGAATAATTACAATAATATTTCATGTAACACTGTTAAAACATTCCAAAGTAATAAAACTATTCATTTACATGTGCCATGACTTAGGAAGGTATGGAAGTACAAAGTTTTAAAAATTTTAAAATGATAATGTGGTCAGGAGAAAAGCAAATTTGTTAGTTCTATTCCATTAAGGATTCCTCAGACAATGTAGAAACCAGAGTTCAAGTTACACTTTGATGTGCAGATCCTTTTGAAAGCTACTCTACCCTGTTTTATATGAAGCATCTGTAGCTAAAATGAACACCTATGAAGAGTACGAATGCAGCATTACATAAGCAGACGTCAGAACTGTCCCAAGCTGATTCTAAGTTACTTTAAACATGTACATTCACCGAGTCAGAAATTAGCTATGGCTTACTTCTTAGAAGTAACAGGTAATTACCCTCATCATGATGAAAAGGATTTTAAATGTAAGCTAATAGAGGTATTTTTCCTTTAGCAAAGTTCTGCTTTTAAAAGTAAACTTCAGGACTTTAATTAAAATAGGAAATGCTTTACTATGTAGTAAAAACACTCTTCAGGTTAGTAAGGCAGAGAAAAGGTGGGGCAGAAAGATGAAAAAAGAGGAAGAGAAAAGAAAAAAGGGAAAGGAAGACTGAAAGGACACTAAAATATATTATTTCCTTCAAATTTTATACTAGCAGGAGAAATTCTTTCCTTTAACAAGAAACAGCCAATGTCTCTTTTATCTATGCTTTGAGAAATTTATACAAAATGTTAATAAGCACTACCTTGGATTTCTGAGTCTTTAGTTTTGAAAACATGCTATTTCTTTAAATATATGTTAATTTTCTACATTTCAAATGTAATTTCCACACAATGTTTTGAGGCCAAGTTTAATATGATGTAAAACATGGTTAAATAATAAACATACATTAGTTTGATTTCTCAAAGGTTTGTGCCCATTATTAACTCAGCCACATATCTAATACACAAATCACTTATCAGTGAACTCAATCATTTGAAATCTTCAGCTTACTAATTCACAATTTCACAGCTAGTACAATTTTAATTAATTTGTACATAATTGTGTCGCAACACATGCATGCAGACAGGTGACTTTCATGAAAAGATCACACCCAAGGTAGACATATGGTTACTCAAATATGGTTTCCAAATGTAGATCCAATTCTGTTGAACTTAATTATGATCAGGCTCATCATCCCATTAATAGAGACCTCTCTCTATCCCTACATCCCCTCGGCAACACACTCAAACAGTGGCTCTCTGAACCAGCACTGACCCTGCTTTAAATTTATAGCCCTTTTTGAAGCAGATCTTTGAGAAATACATCCTGTTTAAGACAAGATATACAGTACTCTGTAAAATGCTACCAAGGCATCAAAGTAAGTTCATACAATTGAGTGTTTAAACTAGGCTATATTTCTTCACTGAGAATTAACATTTTAATATATTACAATCTGCAAAAGAAGCAGCCTGACTAAAGATTTGAGTTTCAAATATGTATATAAATATCTGTATCTATATGTAATATCAATATAATTGTAATACACATACCAATATATCCATGCATATCTACCTGTATTTATATCATCTCTTTAGTATGTCTTATTGTTATAAGCAATCTGTATGGATCACAAAAACAGAAGTATTATACAACCCCCCACAAAACCTTAAAAATAAAAACAAACCAAAACAAACCAAGTATGACCCAATGAGTAAGACATACTTCACCAGAAAGTATGATACCAGAGTATGAAATGTCAAACAAAATTTTCCAGGATCAGGTCATAAATAAAGACTAGGATTTTGGTTTTTGTATTTTTAATTGGCTTTTCCTCCTAATATTCCTAAATAATCATCTTATATATTACCTACTTGAAATCATTACCAAGCAGTTATTTTAAAAGTATGAGTAATTAGACCAAATGCAACTCTCATATTTACCCAAAAGAAGGAACCACTACTAAGAATCAAAGCCTAGTAATTCTGTTCTTAACAGACAGGTGTTGCGTGTTCTGGCATGTTATATGAAAATCATTTATGAGAAGGACAGAAAAAAAATCAGAAGGTAGTTTTCACTATTGGAATAGATAAATGATTAAGCAAATTTTCTAACACCATGAAATTGTCAATACGTTAAATGACCACCCTAAGGGGAACCATTTCTGGATGTTGGCATTCTCTGAGATGAAGAAAGACTGAAAAAAAATATGATAGTACCAAAAGAAACCAACTTGGGTTGAAGGCATGAACATTCTTCATATAGAAACCAAACTTAAGTTTGCAAGTGTCAAGACCTTAATAGGCCAGAAATAAATCAGGGAGCTAAAATCCAAGTCAGGGAAAGTTAGGGAAAGATGGGAAGACGGTGAGTCAATCACTAAAGCAGCAGCAAGACTATGGCTGACTGTCCTCAGGTATAGGTTATCTCTGGCATATATTGTATCACCAGGTTGACAATTCCTCCAAGAAACTCAAACATTAACTGTAATGTCAGGTGCTTTAATAAATAATAAAAAAACCTAGAACTGAAAAACATTTTCTTAAAAAAAGTTATATACTAAGATCTTATTTTGTTATACAAATACTCTAGAGTACTTAGGTATGAACAGCTCTATTTTCATTTTAGTCAACAGATATAACTTTTTAAGCCATCTCACATTTATCCTGAGCTTGTGTTAAATTTCAAACTGACCAACTGGAGTTGAACTCATTTTTACTATATCTACTCACGGTCTCAAAAGATAGGTGAAATTATCAAAAGCAAAGAATGAGAAAGAAAATACATACCGATAACTGACAGTAAGGTTAATCTTTACATATGCTAGAATACTAGAAAAAACACTAAGCATGTTACTACAATCAAGAATTTCTTCGTGGGGGAAGTTAATCTGGCTTCTAATATTATCCCACAGTACTACATGCTTAAACATGGGAAGTAAAGTTCATTCTATCTCTAAGTTTGAGAGTTCATGTTTTAATGTGATAACTAAAAATTGCTTAATTGCTATTTAGAAAAAGAACATTTTGTAAATAGAAGAGAAACAAAACCACACGATTTTAGCTATCTGTTTCAATCTCTTCACACTGAAGGCAGGATGTTATGTTTTTACTTTCTGTCCATGCCTTTCCTCTGCTAGAAGAAAAAAAGGACTAACGGCAGAAAGCAACCCAAAGGGTGGAGTAACCAGGAGTCTGAAGTGTCTGTAGAAAGTGGAAAACAGTCTCAAATGGAAAGTTAAGATACAAAGGGGTATAAAAAATAAAAGCCATAAACTTAACAGTCTATCAAAGGGAACAGTGATTAAGAGCGTGGGCTTGGACCCGTACTGCCTGGATTTAAACCCCACCTCGTCCACTTACTAAGCTGAGTGGCCCTGGGAAAGTTTCAATAACCAATCTTTGTCTCAATTACCACACTTAAAAAATGGGGACAGTACTAGCATATGTCACGAAGAACTACAGTGAGGATTAAATAAATGAATACGTGTAACATATTTAAAATAATATCTGGAACACAGTAAAGTACTCAATAAATGTGCTTCTATTGTTTGTCTATAATTACCAGCAATATTTTTTATCTTGAAAACATTGAATGAAACAATGACCTAGCTCTGCAATTTTCAACTTTTTTCATATCATGGCACAAATTAATTATTAAAATTCTGTGGCACGCCAAAGAATGTATTTTTTGCCAGTCTGACAAAAAAATAGGTATAATTTTGATTCATTCACACCAGATGACTACTGTTGTACTGGCTGTTGACATTTTTTCCTCTAAAGGAAAAGAGGTCAGTGCCCGACTAAACTAGTCAGATATTGCATATTTTAAAATTTCTTGCACACACTGGTTGAAAATTGCTGACCTATGGTGAAACAAATTAGCAAGGAGAAAATACTGATTTCATTTAATAACATTTTTAGTAGTCTGGGATAATAACTTTGCATTATTTTTATTTTTCTAGCAGTAAATTAAGGAAAACATTATATCATATTTGTTATTTTAAAATTAATAATAAAGAAAGCAAGATTTTAAAAAATTCTAATAAATGTTTATTCTCATTCAACACTTTAAAAACAAAACAGCAAATCATGTGCATCAAAAAGTTCCCATTTCTATACATGAAAATTGCTTAAAAATATACCTGCCAAAGATATTAATAATTAATAGCTGCTTTCATTTTTCAAAAATTCACACGGGAAGCAATTTAAATCTAAAGCCATCTCAGAGCGCAGTAGCTAGCTTATTTTTATTTAGCAAGGACAACCAAAACTTGCTGTGTTGGGCTGCCCCCTACAGGTCTCAATATACCAATTTCTTTTAAAAGGAGCCTATGTAAGGAATATCATTTGAGTTTTAAATTAAGAATATTAATACTAATATGCCCTGACTGGTGTAGCTCAGTGGATTGAGTGCTAGCCAGTGAACCAAGGGGTCACTGGTTTGATTCCCAGTCAGGGCACATGCCTGGGTTGCGGGCCAGATGCCCAGTTGGGGGTGCGTGATAGGCAACCACACACTGATGCTTCTCTCCCTCTCTTTCTATCTCCCTCCCCCCTCTCTAAAAATAAATAAAATCTTAAATTTTTTTTAAATATTAAAAAAATACTCATACTATTGCTAAGTATTATTCATTCATATGTTTGTTCATTCATTCAAGCAGGAAAGTCTCTGAGAAACATCTATAAAGATACAGAGAGAAAAGAAACAATTCCCTGTTCTCTAAGAATCCACAGGTGAAAGCTTACAGAGAAACGACATAGATTTCAACAGATCAATGGTAAAATACTGCAAAATAGCTTAAGAAATATCTATGTTATACTACAATGCTGCACATAGAAAAATAACTAGGCTGGAAATACAAGACCCAAGTTTTACTCCCATCTCTGCCACCAAATATCCAGTTGAACCCTGGATAAGAGTTTTGTGCAAGCTGTCTTGTATCTAAAATTAGGAGGGTAAATTAGATTATTCCTAAAGGCTTCTTTTGGTTCTAATATTCTATAATTATATTTGCCATAATAAAGGCTACAAGAAAATGTTTTAACACAAAGTTAAAGGAAAGAAGAAATAGTTTCCACATGGTATGAAGAGTTGGGGCACATACGAAGAAATCATGAAAGACTTCTTAGGGCCAGTGACATTGGAGGTGGGTTTAGAAGCATTCTGGGAGCCCTGGCTGGCGTGGCTCAGTGGACTGAGTGCCAGCCTGCAAACCAAAGGGTCGTAGGTTCAAGTCCCAGTCAGGGCACATGTCTAGGTTGTGGGCCAGGTCTCCAGTAGGGGGCATGTGGGAGGCAACCACACATTGATGTTTCCCTCGTTCTCCCTCCCTTTCCCCTCTCTCCAAAAATAAATAAATAAAATCTTAAAAAGAATAAAAGAAGCATTCTGTGAGTAGAGGCTATTACTAGAAGGAACGAACACTGTAAGAAACTAAAACATCAAACATGTTTGGGGAACATGTGATATTATCTAGTTGGAATGTAGCTGTGTTTTTTGAAAATCAAACCAGTAAGAACTACAAGAGCAAATGGTAAGAAGGAGAAGAATACAAATAGTTCTGGTACATTGCAACATACAATTCTAGGAAACGATCAAAAGTGATTCCAAGGTACTGAGTCTAGGAACTTGAAGGAAAGTGGTCAAGAAATAGGGAATTGAAACAGAAAGAATAAGTTATGTGAGTACCACATTTTGCTGTGCATAATGCACATGTTTTTGCCCAAATTTCTGAGGGAAAAATAAGGATGCACATTATACATAGGTATAGTGATTACATACCATGGGTATAATAATCCCATGTATAATGCACACAAAAACGTGGGTGTGCATTATACACGGCAAAATACAGTGTTTGGTAGTGACAAGAAACAGATTTTGGGAACCAAATAGAGCCTCAGAGAGAAGACTATACAGAGACCAGATGGTAGGAGCTATTTGTTAGCTATGTTCCATTAGCCATAAAATAAAAGCCTATAGGAAGCATGACAAGCCATCACTGTTGCTAATAAAATAATTCATAGCAAAATTGAAATGATTTAACTCAATAACATCTAATAATAATTCAGCAAATAATTGGCAAATTATTTACTATGTACCAGGTACAACACTGTATTAAAAGAATTGCAGCCCTGACCAGTGTGGTTCAGTTTGTTGGGTGTCATCCAGCGAAGTTAAAGGTCACAGGTTCGATTCCTGGTCAGGGCACATGCCTGGGTTGTGGGTTCAGTCCTTGGTTGGGGCGCAGAAGAAGGCAACCAATATTTCTCTCCCTATCTTTGTCCCTCCCTTCCCTTCTCTCTAAAAATGAATAAAATCTTTTTAAAAAAATAAAAGAACTACATATAGTCTTTATAATGAGCACGTAAAATATTCTTATCCCTCTCTAACAGATGATAAAATTGAGGTCCAGAGATGTGAGGTGAATGCCCCAAATCACACAGCTAGTTAAAATTGTCTAAACAAAAACTTCTCTAACTTAACCACTTGCTGTATCAGTGAATGTTATAAATTCAATTCTCCTAAATTTTTCAAATTTTCAATTTATTAGAGAAACTATGTGGAAGAAAATTCCAAAGTAATCAAGAATGTATGACTTAAAAAAGTAATCATCTCTCATTTATGGTAATATTCATGTTCCTAAGCAATAACTGAGTTAAAAATTTGATATTTAGAAATAATTAGGAAGAACGGATCTCTCTTTTCAAAAACTTTAGAAAATTCCTTAGTGTTTATTTCCTTACGCAACTTTCTACAAAATTCACCTATCTAAATTTGAAGATTAATAATCATTAGAAGTGGAGATATTATCAGTAATGGTGGAATAAGGACCTAAAATATCCATTTCTCTGTGAGAGCAATGAGAACACTGGCAAAAACTGTCAAAAATCTGAACTTATCTATGACGAATAAGCAACTGAATTAGTAATTTAAAAAACTGCCCATACAGAAACACCAGGACCAGATGGCTTCATGGGTAAATTCTACCAATTATTTAGAGATTTAACACCATCAGAAGTGTTAAACCTTCACAAACTCTCAAAATAGGAGTAATAGAGAACTCAATCTTATGAAGGGCATCTGTGAGAAATGTACTAGCTAACATCATACTCAGTAGTAAAAGATTATAAGCGTTGCCCTCTTAAAATTAAAAAATAAAAAAAAGATGTCTGCTTTTCCACTTCTATTTTGACACTATAACTAGGGGTTCTGTTAGGCAAGTGAGGCCAGAAAGAGAAAGAAAGAGCATTAAAAATGGGAAGGAAGTCATGGCTGGTGTGGCTCAGTGAACTGAGCGCGGGCTGCGAACCAAAGGGTCGCTAATTCGATTCTCAGTCAGGGCACATGCCTGGGTTGTGGGCCAGGTCCCCAGTAGGAGGCGTGTGAAAGGCAACCACACATTGATATTTCTTTCTCTCTCTTTCGCCTTTCCTTCCCCGCTCTCTAATAAATAAATAAATAAAATTTTTAAAGAAATTTAAAAAAAAATGGGAATAAAGATCATTGGGAAAAGAGAAGTAAAACTATATCTCTATTTGTAATGCCATGATCTACACAGAAAATTCTAAGGAAACAGTAAAACAAAATATTACCTGTAATAAATATGCTCAGTAAGGCTGCATAATACAGAATCGATATATAAAAATATTATTTATATACATTAGCAATGAACAATCCAAATACAGTCATACCTCAGCACTTGTCAGCTTCAGAACACCTCGAACCCTGTACTGATTGCATTCTGATGAGAAAAAATGTTTCAGCACTCAGCGCTTGCTTGAGGCTTGTCACGCTCACTAGAACTTGTATGAGTCGCAATACTGCCCCACAAGGAAAATGCTTTGACATTCAGTACTCGTTGGCTTTGTTACTTGGTGCGAGTTCTGGAACATATTAACGAGTACCGAGATACCACTACACAACATCATTGAAACAAACTGAATACTTTAATAAATAGAAAGAAACTCTGTCTGGCCCCGAGTGGTGTGGCTCAGTGGTTTGGCCATCGTCCTGTGGACTGAAAGGTTGCCTGCTGGATTCCTCATCAGGGCAAACGCCTGGGTTGCAGGCCAGGCCCCCTGCTGGGGGTGTGTGGGAGGCAACCGACTGATGTTTCTCTCCTTCCCTTCTTCCTTTCCTCTCTCTCTAAAATTAGATAAATAAAATCTTAAAAAAAAAAAATAAAGAAACCCTGTGTGTGTTCATGGATTGGAAGGCTTAATATTGTTT
Source organism: Micronycteris hirsuta (assembly GCA_004026765.1). Taxonomy (NCBI): domain Eukaryota; kingdom Metazoa; phylum Chordata; class Mammalia; order Chiroptera; family Phyllostomidae; genus Micronycteris; species Micronycteris hirsuta. Next base: position 71,489 of record PVJI01006891.1, on the reverse strand, counting down.
ATTAAGATAGCAATACTGCACAAATTGATCTACACATCCAATACAATTTCTATCAAAATCCCACTTGCCTTTTTTGCATAAATTGACAAGCTGATCCTAGAACTTGTATAGAAATGAAGAAAGTCCAGAATAACCAAAATAACCTTGAAAAAGAAAACATAATTCTTGATTTCAAAACTTACAACACAGCTATGGAATTCAAGAGGCTGCAGTAGAGGACAGACATTTAATCCGTGGAGTAACACTGAGAGTCTAGATACAAACCCACACGTGTGGACAACCCACTTTCAACAGGGGTGTCGAGACAATCCAATTAGGAAAAGAGAAGTCTTTTCAACAAACCATGCCGGGAGAGCTAGAACACATACCCACATACAAAAGAACAAAGTTCGACACCCTGCTTTGCATCATATACAAAAGTTAACACAAAATGAACCAAAGACCTAAATGAAAGAACTAAAACTGAAGTTTTCAAAGAAAACACAGGAGAAATTCTTCATTACCTAGGATTAGGCAATGGTTTCTTAGCTATAATATAAAAGCATAAGTACCCAAAGAAAAGATGAACTGGACTTCACCCAAATTGAAAACTTTTGTGTTTCAAAGGATACCACCAAGAGAGTAAAGACAGCTCACAAAATGAAGAAAATATTTGCAAAGCATATATGAAATAAAGGTTTAGTATCCAGAATATATTTTTTAAAACTCTTACAACTCAGTGATGAAACAACCCAATTTAACAACAAGCAAAGGTTTTTAAAGAGCTATTTCTCCTAAAATATACAAGTGGCCAGTAAGCTCATGAAAAGATGCTCAAATCATTAGTCATTACGGAAATAAAAATCAAACTCACGATGAGATGCCCCTTCATATTCACTTAGAATGATTATAATAAAAAAGATGTACAATAACAAGTGTTGGCAGGGACACAGAGAAATTCAAACTCTCATATATTATCAGCGGGAACGTAAAATGGTGTAGCCAATTTGGAACAGTTCGGCAGTTCCGCAAATGGTTAAACATAGTTACCATGTGACCCACCCGTTACACTCCTAAGTATATACTCAAGAAAACTATAAACATATATACCCCAAAACTTGTACATAAATGTTCATAGTAGTGTTATTAATAATTGCTCCAAAGTGAAAACCACCCAAATGTTCACCTACTGATGAATAAATGAACAAAATGTGGTATTTCCATAAAAGGGAATGTTTTTCAGTCATAAAAAGGAATAAGGTACATGCTATAAGATGCATAAACCTTGAAAATGTTACGCTGTATGAAAGAAAGCAGACACAGAGAGACATATGATATGATTCCACTTACATACAGACAGAAAGGAGGTTAGTAGTTACCAGGGGCCAGGGAAAGAGGGAATGGGGTGACTAATAATGGGGATGGTGCTTCTTTTTGAAGTGATGAAAATATTCTGAAATTAGTGATAATGGTTACACACCTCTGTGAATACATTAAAGTCGTACATGTTAAAGGGGTAAATTTTATGGTATGTGAATTATAACTCAATGAATTAGAATATTTGTGTAAATTTCATGTTTTTACATTTGTTATACAGCAATTCTTTTAAAATTTTTCTTCAGAAATTTCTAAGCTCATACCTTACACTATGCCATTCTAGTTGTTTACTGCTATTTATAACAATTTCTTTTCAATTCCTGATCAGTATCTTGTGGTGCTGAAGGTTCTTAAGATTCCAGATCTATACTATGGAAAAATAATGTAATAGTTATTCATACAGTAAAACTAAGACAGGCTTGTCTGATAACTACATATAACACTGTAGCTGTTCTTGTACTGTTCTAATTATTGTCAAGATATGACCAGAAATTGATGACTGAATTACAAAACAGGATATAAAATCCTATCAAGTAAGGGGGAAAATGGAGACAAGTGTACTTGAACAACAATTAAAAAAAGTTAAAAATAAAAAAAATCCTATGAAGCAAAATTAGAAAAGAGGTTAATGGCAATATGCACTAGGGAAAAGGATAAGAAATCAACTCAAACCAAGCAGCAAAGAATTTTTTTAAGGTAAATGTTAATGTTAAGGTAAAACCAAACAACAAAAACAATGAAATGTAATACAAAACCACCCAGAACCTAAGCATATCACAAGAACCTAACCTAACGAGGAGGCGCTTAAGCTGATTAATTTAGTTGGATGCGATCATCACCTAAGAAATTCCTAGGACTCTCCCCAGTCCATAGTCTGATTGATTACCTAATTTTTAAACTTATGAACACATTTTAAGTGTACAGTTCAAACTGTAACAAACTGTTACAGTTTTAAGACCACTGCCCTAACAAGATATAGGACATGTCTATCACCTCCCATAGCTCCCTCTGGTCCCTTATTAGTCCATCTGCACCCTACCCTCCCACTTGGTCCTACTTTCTGCCCCTACAGATTAATTTTGTCTACTCTAGAAATTCAATAATTCAATTTTTTAAGCAATTAAGATCCCAACTAATTTCAGAAAATAATTTTGAGAGTTAGCATTGAAATACAATGCAGAAAAAGAAAGTTTTATGGTAAAGCAAAATGAAACCAAATAAATGTTGAACTCTATTTATTCCTTTAAAAATCAAATCATAATGCTCCAAAAGAAGTCTTCATTAATTGAACCAATCTATGCCCACAGAGCATGAATCTCATATGCAACTGCTGAAGCATCAATAAACATTCGCCTTCTTGCAAAAAGATACTATTTTATACTACCACACACGTGTATGCGCTATTTTGAGATAGATCTGTCCTGCAGTCCCTGTTCCATGCTCATTAGCTGTGTGTCCTTTATGTTGCCATAAACTTCTATCTTTTAAAAAAGAATATTTGTCTTGTCTAAGCAAGAATATTGTGAAAATCAAATGAGGTAGTATGAAAGTATTTTACAAAATATAAAGTGCTATACAAATATAAGGTGACTTATCTGTATACATCTCATATCATTTCATTCTACAACTTTCCAGCAATAGTAGAGAATGGCAGTTATACATAGTGGTCATAATCATACACTTTTACTATAGAATTCTCGTCTGGATTTTCTGTTAGGCAATAACTTATCATAAACCCCCAAAGACCTCTGCTTTCCCAGGTGATTAGGACGTCCGAGTTTGTTCATCTAGTCTGCGTCTTTATCGAGCTCCTGGTGCCTGTACCGCATTGTGAGAAGCACAAGGACAGAAGCAAGGATACAGGGGCTCAGCTTCCCTGCATTCACTATAGATTTCTCCACAGCTGTTTAATAAATGTTTAAGATACTTTGGGAAGAAGTTAAATTAACTTCATAAGCTGACCTCAGATTAATATCTATACAAAAAGACAAATATGAATGCTATGTCTTCAACTTGCAAGTTATTTATCAATTTATAATTGTTATCTTCACTTGGATCAGAAGGGAAGTTATTTTAAGAACAGACTATCCATGTTATCCATACTTTGTCTTTAACCATGAGATACAAATCCTATTTTTAAGCACAGATGTCTCAACATGTAAGTTAAGAATTAGACCCTTTTCCTCAAGGATTACTGTTATATAATATTTTATATATAAAAAAATATTGACAACTGTACATGGACAGGGTTCTGGGAGCATAGGAGCTTACTGCTTCCCCTTCTCCCCTCTACTCCCAATTCTATCTCCTACCCCAGCGATTTTCAACTGGTGTGCTGCATGAATTTTTAAAATACTAGGCAATACCTAACTATTTAGTCAGGGGCACTGACCTCTTTTCCCTTAGATTGTCAAATTAAAAAATGATAACAGCCAACACAGCAATAGCCTTCCTGTATGAATGAATCAAAATTATACCTATTTTTTGTCAGATCAGCAAAATTACATTTTTTGGTGTGCTGCAAAATTTCAGTATATAATTAGTTTAAGTGTGCCACGAGATGAAAAAGGTTGGCAACAGCTATCCTACCCCAAACAGCAGGTCTCCTGAGCTAAGGCAGCTGCTAAGGTGAGCAGGCAGGCAGGGCCTACATGGAGGGAGCTATTAACCTCTGCACTGGATTTGAGAAAACCTTAAAATCTATAAGAACATACACCAAAAGGCCAGATGGAGGCATAGGTAGATAGCACTTTATTTCCTCACACAACCAAAAAAAGAATAACCACCAACTTAGAAACAAAAAACAACCAGAACTGCCAGAAAACCGAACTGTACGGAAATCTGACAACCAAGGAGTTAAAAAACATTCATCCAGACTGGTAGGAGAGGCAGAGATGGGCAGCCAGGGCAAACAGACTGCAAGGCAAGGCAGCAGCTGGAGGACCAGGCAGTCCCACATTCACACGGGGATAAACTGGAAGGAACAACTGGGAAGCGAGACAGATCGTGCAACCCAGGGTTCCAGGGCGGGAAAAGAAAGTTTCAAAACTTCTGGCTGTAAAAACCTGTGGGGATTGTGGCAGTGGGAGAAACTGCCAGTTTCACAGGGGAGTCCATAGGAGGGCCCCAAGGGGTCCTAGGACATACACAAACCCACCCACCTGGGAATCAGTACCAGAAGGGTGCAACTGGCTTGTGGGTAGTAGGGGAAGTAACTGAAAGCCAGGCAAAAACCCAGCAAGAGGCGTTGTTCCCTCTCAGACCCCTCCCCCACATACAGTGCCACAAGCAGCAAAATGGGTTTCCCCGACCTGGCCAATACCTAAGGCTCTGCCCCTTACAATGTAACAGGTATGCTGAGACAAAGAAATATGGCCCAAATGAAAGAACAGATCAAAACTCTAGAAAAAGAACACAGTGACGAGGAGATAGTCAACCTATCAGTTGCAGAGTTCAAAACACTGGTAATAAGAAGCTCACAGAAATGATTGAGTATGGCCACAAAAGAAGTGAAGGCTATGCAAAGTGAAATAAAGAAAAATATACAGGGAACCAAGAGTGAAGGGAGGGAAACCGGGACTCAAATCAACGATCTGGAACAAAAGGAAGAAATAAACATTCAACTGGAACAGAATGAAGAAATAAGAATTTTAAAAAATGAGGAGAGGCTTAGGAACCTCTGGGACAACTTTAAATGTTCCAACATCCAAATCATAGGGGTGACAAAAGGAGAAGAAGAGCAAAAAATTGAAAACATATTTGAGAAAAAATGAAAGAAAACTTTCCCAATCTTGCAAAGGAAATAGACATGTAAGTCCAGGAAGCTCAGAGAGTCTCAAACAAGTTGGACCCAAAGAGGAACACACCAAGACACATCATAATTAAATAACCTAAGATAAGGAGAGAATCTCAAAAGCAGCAAGAGAAAAGGAAGAGAGTTATCTACAAAGGACTTCCCATAAGACTATCAGCTGATTTCTCAAAAGAAAACTTACAGGAAAGAAGAGGCTAGAAAGAAGTATTCAAAGTCATGAAAAGCAAGGACCCACACCCAAGATTACTCTATCCAACAAAGCTATTTTTTCCAACAAAGCGTTTCCCAGATAAGGTCAAGTTAAAGGAGTTCATCATCACCAAACCCTTGTTATATGAAATGTTAAAGGGACTTATCTAAGAAAAAGAAGATCAAAACCATGAACAGTAAAATGACAACAAACTCACAATTATCAACAACTGAACCTAAAACAAAAACAAAAATGAAAACAAACTAAGCAAACAACTAGAACAGGAAAAGCATCACAGAAATGGAGATCACATGGAGGGGTAACAATGTGGAGGGGGAGAACAGTGGAAAAGATACAGGGAATAAGAAACAAAGTAGATGGGAGGTTAAAAACAGTACAGGAAATGGAGAAGCCAAAGCACTTCTACATACAACCCACGGACAGGAACCAAGGGACAGCAGGCAATGCTGGAGGGAAGAGGGGGCTATAGGATGGAGGAGGATAAAGGGGAGAGAAAAATGGGACAACTGTAATAGCATAATCAATAAAATATACTTAAGAACATACAATACAATCTGAATAAGAAAGACGCATCATGTTCTTATGGGGGAAAATTTAATAACATAAGAAGGTGAATTATTCCCTTATAATTGAATAGGAAGCTGTGAGGAGTTAAATGACTTAAAAAGTCAAATGGAAAAATTAATGATGAAGAATAACCATGAAAAGGATGAAAAAGGGGGGCACTTTCCCCATTATATATCAAAATAATATAAAAATAATGCTGGCATGAGAATAAACACAGAGTCCAGAAATAGATCCCAGTAGTCAAACTATTTTAATGTGAAACAGAGGTGGCATTTTTATCCATAAGAAAACGAGTTTATATCAGGAGTTAATACACTATGGCCGGAAAGCCAAACTCTGCCCTTTGCCTGTTTCTATAAACCAAGCTGTACTGGAGCACAGCCATGCCCATCATCTGCAAACTGTCTATGGCTGCTTTCAAGCTGCAAAGCTATGCAGCTGCGACAGAGACCATCTGGTCTGCAAAGCTGAAAATATTTACTATCTGGCTCTTTAGAGAAAAAGTTTGCCAACCTTTAGTTTATATAATAAATGATCCTATTACAGCAAGCTATCACCTGGAAGAATAAAGCTCTACCCTTGTATTTCACACAATATTTAAAAATAAGCTCCAGATGAATTAAAGACTTACATATTTAAAAGAATCAATCTTACAAGAAAAGACAGGTAAGAAAACTCTGTATAATCTGTAGATGTACAGGGACAGGCCTTCTTAACAAAGACAGAAATCCATACACTACTAAGAAAAAGATATACTTGGATAGAGTTAAAAACCTTTTTATATAAAGATACTTTCAAAATGAAGACAAATATTATAGTCGTGATTTTTTATAAAGTGTTTTACAGAAAAATGGTTAATATATACAAAAAATAAACTTTTATAAAACAATATAAATAACCTAGAAGAAAATATAAAACATGAGGCAATTTACAGGAAAACAAATCCACATGGCCAACAAAGGGGAACAGATGAATAGACTTATTAAGTACGAGAAAAATACTAACTAAAGTAAAAATGGGATTGCCTCTTTATATGTCCAAGAGTTATTATGCCTACTGCTGATGGAGATAGAAGGAGAGAAACACAGTTTACCTTGTTGGTAGAAATGTGAATTCATATATTTTTGGAAAGTAACCTAGCAGTATTTTTAAAAAATTTATATACTCTTTACCTTTTGACTCAAAAATCCATTCTTGGTGCCCAGCTGGTGTGGCTCAGTGGATTGAGCGCGGGCTGGGAACCAGGCGGTCCTGGTTCGATTCCCAGTTGGGGCACATGCCTAGGTTGCAGGCCAGGTCCCCGTGAGGGCCATGTGAGAGGCAACCATACATTGCTCTTTCTCCCTTCCTTCTCCTCTCTCTAAAAATAAATAAATAAAATCTTAAAAAAAAAAAAAAAAGTTTAAAATAAAAAAAAAAAAAATCCATTCTTGGGTATCTATCCCATAGACCTAAAAGAATACATACATATTCTTTTACTGCAGCACTTTTGTGGTGACAAAAACTGGAAACAGATAAACTGGAAATTAATTTATCAATAGGGAATACTAAACATATTATAGTATGAATATACACTGAACATAATATAGACATCAAACATAAGAAATTGAGTCCTAAAATCCAGTAACAAAAAAAAAAACCCAATCTGATTTTAAAAATGGGCAAAATGGCTGAATACGTTCCAGATGAATCAAAGACTTACATGTAAAAGTCTTTGTATATATTTCTCCAAAGATATACAAATATTCCAAAAACACATTAAAAATACTCAACATCACTAATAAGCAGGGAAATGCATATGAAAACCACAACGAGATACTACTTCCCACCCATTAATATGGCTACTATAAAAATAAAAAACAGCAAAAAACAAGTGTTGGTGAAGATGTGAAGAAAATGGAACCCTTGTGCACTGTTAGTAGATATATAAAATGGTGCAGCTGCTATGGAGAACAGCATGGCAGTTCCTTAAAAATTTAAAAATAGAATTACCACATGAAAGCAGGTTTTCAAAAAAAAATTCATACACCCATTTTAACAGTTAATTTTACATGAACATGGTCGGGCCAAGGTACTCAGAGATATCTGGTCAAACATTATTCAGGATGTTTTTGTGAAGGTGTTTTTTACAAGATTAATATTTATTTTTTTAAAAGATTTTATTTATTTATTTTTAGAGAGAGTGGAAGGGAGGAAGAAAGAGAGGGAGAGAAACATCAGTGTGTGGTTGCCTCTCATGGACCCCCTACTGGGGACCTGGTCCACAACCCAGGCATGTGCCCTGACTGGGAATCAAACCTGTGACTCTTTGGTTTGCAGGCCAGCACTCAATCCACTGAGCCACACCAGCCAGGACTAGATGAGATTAATATTTAAATTGGTTAGCCTCGAGTGAAGCAAATTACCCTCCATTATGGGGGTGAGCCTCCTCAACTAATCAGTTGAAGGCCTTAAAATAAATCTCTCTCCACATTCTGTTGGTTCTGTTTCTCTGGACAACCCTGACTAATAAAGCCATGTTCATAGCAGTATTAGGTACAATAAGTAAAGGCAGAAGCAACCCTAGTGTCTATCCACTGATGATACGTAAAATGTGGTATATATACATACATGCTACAACATGGATGAACTTTGACAATATGTTAAATGAAATAAACAAGTCACACACAAAAACTTTATGATTCCACTTATATGAATTAATCAGAGCACTCAAATTCATAGCTGTTGTTTATAGTGTAGAGTTTCAGTTTTCAAGATGAGTAGTGTTCTAGAAACTGAATGTACAACAATGTGAATGTACTTAATATTACTGAAGTATACACTTATAAATGGCTAAAGATAGTAAATTTTATATGTATCCACAATTAAAAAAATGTAAAACAATTTAAAGAAAGGTATTATAAATAACTCTAAAAAAATTAAGTAACATACGTCAGCTGTCAAACAGAGAATATTTACATTCTACCCTATCTATTAAATATCTCTGCATAGTTCAAAATGTATTACAAATTACTCAGGGCTTCTTTTTGAAATGACCAAAAAAAGGAAATTAAAAGCAATAATATTCAGTTCATTGCCCAATTTAAGTCCTTCCTCTTGTCCTTTGGCCTTTCTGCTAGATGTTATTGCAAGGTATTACCATAAGTAAATGGTAATACTTATGCCATTTCATTGTGGAAAACAATGAAAGAACAGAATTATAATTTCTTACCAAAACCACCACCATACAGGAAGAGGAGGAGGAATCCTAACAAACAATACCATAATTTACCACACATTTCTACTGTCCTCACTTTAACTTTATCAGAAAACAAGCCCTGCCCCCCGGCTGGTGTGGCTCAGTGGATTAAGTGATGGCCTGTGGACTGGAAGGTCACTGGTTTGATTCCCAGACAGGGCACATGCCTGGCTTTTGGGCCAGGTCCCCAGTTGGGGGCATGCAAGAGGCAACCAATGGATATATCTCTCACACATCGATATTTCTCTCCTTCTCTTTCTCCCTCCCTTCCACTATCTCTAAATATAAATAAATAAAATCTCAAAAAAAAAAAAAGAAATTTAAACTAAAAAAAGAAAACAAATGCTGTTTATCAGCATGTTTTTGTTTAAAAACATCCTCTGGATTTATCTTAACATCTAGAATAACATATAGAACGAAGTAGGTAATTAAATATTCCTTATTGAATAAATATGAACAGATATTCGAATTATGGTCTGATCTTTACCTTTGCAGCCTTATTCCCACCCCCCCCCAACTCTGGGCCAGACCAACAGGTTGCCCTCATCCTTACAATGTGCCCTCGGCCTACAAAGGTCTTCTCATCACTCTCTGACTCCCTTAATTCCACCCATTTATCACATCTCAAGAGACCTAACACTTCATCGAGGAAGCCCTCTCCATCCTCTCAAACTTGATCAAATTCCTCAGAGGAATCAGACTTCTACTGCACCATCTACCTCCCCTTCACAGTAACAGTCACAGCTGTGATGTTGTATTTGTTTACACACTTACATGGGTGATATATGATAGCAATCACTACCTGGGTCCCTGTGCACAGCACAGGACAGCATGCGAATATTTTTGAGTAAATGAACTTATCGAATTAATGAATGGATAAGACAAACTTTTCTTACACAAAGTACATTGGCAGGTTAACATTTATAAATCCATTGCTGTTTGGAACAAAAATAATGTGCCAAATACTGGCCCTGCAAGCTAAATACCAATGCCTGAGGACCTCACAGTCATCGTACAATCTTTTTAACAGATATCTTCATTAATCACCATCTGTTTACATGTGCTATTCTAAATAACATTTTAGTTACATTTCTGAAACACTTCCTGCCATTAACCTCATCTCTAGAATACTGGCTAATATGAAGCACCTGGATTTCAAGCACGCAGACTTGAAACTCACACACCAAACTAAACTGTTATGTAAATGACAGAAATGACACATTTTGGTCAGTAAGGGGTATCTAGACTACTTTTGGATTTATTTTACTTTTACCACTAAAACTCTGTCACTAGATTATAGTCACTTTGGGCCCACGATAATTGGATTATCATGGGCACATGAGAAAGAACTAAAGTTTTCCAAGTCTGTAAAAAAGTCAGCCTTTAAACAGTATCACCAGTTAAGAGATTTTCTGGGTTTCTATCAACTTTATTTGGTCAAGGTGACTTCACTTCATGGCATAATTATGTCCTAAAAATTCCATAATCTTAACTTTTATAAGTAAAACCATATTTTGTTGAGTCTTACCTAGGTCTGAATTCTAGCACTTCCATTTTTCATTTGTGTGCTACTGAGTAATTGACTTGAAAGTCTCTCAGCTTCAGTGTCCTTCATATAAAATCAGATAATGATCCTTATATCATCCTAAAATGGTTCTGAGGCTTCAAAAGATAAAATGGGCTTAACCCAAGCATGCTCAGTGCCCTTCCTTTTTACCCTTTGCTACAGAGGAATTCTATTAGGATTCTGCAAAGAAAAAAATAACTACTTTAGCAAAATAATGACCTTCATTTATCTTATTAAAACCTGGATTTTCAGGTTTTATTTAAATTTACTTATTATCTTAAGGTTTCAAATAGTACAGAGATTTATGTCTAGCATGTTAAAGAAAAGGTACAGATTAATCAAAATGCAGCGTAAGTAAAAGCTATGTAAATCAATGGAGTATGCCAACCACACAAACAAATCAGCTGTGAAGGAGTCAGCGACAGAAATCTGTTACTGTTAGGTCAATAATTGGGAGAATGGAAAGCAGAGCCCACCTTCCTTTGGTTAGGCAAGCATGGAGGACTGAAAATACAATTGGGAAAACTAAGGCTCCTTAGTTTTTATACTCACTCACCTATCTCACTACTAAAATTGTAACAAATTCAAGTAAGAACCAAACTGGAAATGGGTAAAGCCAACAAGAAAGTTATATAAGTCAGTTGAAAACCTCAGGCTCTGTCTCCTATTTGAGAAAAAATACGCATTCATCTTGACACAGGAAAGATCAGGCAGCAATCTGCCCAAACACAGGCCGCCCCACCTGGCAGCCACATTTCATCAAGCAAATTTTGAGAATTCTCTAGCTTCCCACTTTCTATCTAATTATAGAACTTTATAAAAACCATTCTCTCATACACATTCTCTCTTTCTCTCCCCCCTCCCTCTCTCTCACATTCTCTCTCTCTAAATCCTTCTGTGTTATGACACCACAGGAAGAGGTATGGATACAGCTGACAATTTTCCCCAGAAAAGAATGTAAATGTGAAAATGAAGATCTCCTTTCTGTACATCTGCACTATTATTCTGACAATAATCCCTATGTTACATAATAGTATAACACACTTTTCCTATAGGAGCTTAACGTATTTACCATATAGAAACTACAGTGTAGTTAAATATACATGCCAGGACCCAACCATCCATATAAGTGATGGGAGGTATATATCTCAAATTGGTTCTGGAACTCTTGCGGATGTCTGTAATATATTTTATTCAACTACTCCACAAATAAGACACTTTGCTAAACTCTGGGAATTCATTATGGCACATTACTATGGAGGTCATGGTACAAAAGAAGAGCCCCAAGTTAACTATTAATTATTGAGGAATAATTTAATGAACTAACAAATATTCACAAATGCCTACTACATGCCAGGCACTTTTTAGACCCTGGCCACATAGCACGAACAAAACAATTACTCTGCCTTCATAAAAAGATGAACTGGCTGAAAAGTATAAATTTCACTTTTAGTAGGGAGTAGAAGTCACATGGTACCATAAAGACTTGAGTCAAACAGTGCCATAAAGAAAAGGACTCTTGTACAGATGAAGAATCTGCTCTGAAAACAGGAGTTTAAATGTTTTAAAAAATAAGAGCACCGCTGATACAATGACATAAATTGGCCATACAGCTTCTTTAAAAACAACTGCAACCAGATGTATAAACTTCCCCAGCCACACCCCTTCCACTGCGCGGATGAGGAAACGGAGGCCTGGCGAGACCGCCTCCTACAAAAACACAGGTGTACGCAGGTGTCAGTCAGCCTCCCACGGCCGCGGAGGCCTCCTCCCAGTTCAGTGCTCTTCCAGGAAACAAGCTTTTCCCAGGGTAACTGCCCCATCCTGTTTGTCTCCCGATATTTTACAACTTTCAGAACTCAGTGAGGTTTACATGTAGTGACGAACTGTCAAACTAGGACACCAAAGCAAAAAGAGGTAAAAATTAAATGAATAAGGCAAAACGGTGATCTTGATCATGCACTGTTTTCCTAAGCAACCCTTCCAATAGCTCTTTTCTACTTGTCCATCTCTTCTCCCATCATTTTAGTTAAAGTGTTTTTGTTCCCCAGCTGCTACAGCAGCACCGCCCTTGTTAAAACCAGCATACATCCAAAGTCAAGGAAAGTCTGCTAGCTTTTCCAGTTTTGAATTATTTGATCTATAAAGTCTTTTTTCAGCTTTAAAATTATGTGATCCTTGATACTTTCAATACCCTAGGATTCAATTAAGTAAGTACTCATGAAGCACTTACAGTGTACAAAATCCTGTGCTAAGTCCTACTACACAGATATTTTAAAAAACATCTAATCTATCTCAAATATGTAACTAGCATGTTGAGGCTATTATTGTACCCAGGGTGCTAACTACACCAAGAACTATCTAACTTGGGCAAAGCACTGAACCTTTACAGGCCTAGACAGAGAAGTAATTTCCAAACTGTGTTTCAGAATTTCTATAAATAGTCAATGCTACAACTACTGGGCCCAAGAGCAGATAGTCAAGCCACCCAAGTCAACCCCATTGGTCCCCCTCCACCCTCCCTTTCTTAGCTCAGAACCAAAGAGGGTTGGGGCTTGAAAAAAAATTGAAATCCACCCAGAAAATTTAAGGACTACTCTAAAATCCTATCATAACCTCTTGTTAATAATCCATATTTTAATCACCATTATTTATGTCAGTGATGGTGAAGGAATCCCTGTAAGATTCACAGACTACATAAAAAAATCTTACCCACTATAAATATTATATTTAGTCCATAAAATCTGACTCTATTTTGGCTTTTCTCTGTAGAATAACTAAAGCATATCAGTACAGAATCCAGTTCTGAAAATCTATCCTAAAGCTTTTTTTTATTTTATTTTTTATTTATTTTTAGAGAGAGGGGAAGGGAGGGAGAAAGAGAAGGAGAGAAACAGCAATGTATGGTTGCCTCTCACATGGCCCTCACTGGGGACCTGGCCTGCAACCTAGGCATGTGCCCTGACTGAGAATCGAACCGGGACCCTTTGGTTCCCAGCCCGCGCTCAATCCACTGAGCTACACCAGCCAGGGCCTAAAGCTTCTTTTAAGGAATACTTAGGTGGTGAGTACAGACTCACCTGCTGTGAGATAATTCTTTTCTCAGTACACAACTAAGCTTCCTGCAGTCTTTCCTGATTTTTTTTTTTTTTTATGAAAATACAGGAACTGTTCTTTCTATTTGGCCACTGTGGAACAGAATAGTTGCCAAAACCGTTAGACTCCTCTTCTCGGCAGCTACCTTCACTCCTCGCTATACAGAGAAGACTGCGACTTTCCCCCATGAGCAGAACAAATTTTCCGCTCCTGTCCTGAACAGTTCTCTGCACACCTCTCCTCTATTGGCTTAACCTTTTCTGGCTAATTCCAATTCTCAACTGTCATGCTCCACCAATTATTTTCCTTTTTGTTTGACAGACACATTCTCCCATAAAATAACCTAAAAATCTTTTCTGTCTTAGCCGTCCCAATACTTCACTGATTGTTTTATGATACTGTGGATGATCCATGGCTTAGGATGCACTGTCTTTAGTTATCACTGAGTGACACTTTAGGAAGCAGCTTTATGGAAACTATTATTTTTTTTAACTGTAGGTAAAGTGGAAAGGATTTTGCCCTACACCCTCTAAATGAAATTTCTTTCCTATACAACGCCCAAGAAGTTTAGCTTTCCCTGACAACCTAGTAGGTTACAAAAAGCTCGAGGTCAAATTTGCAGGTCAAATTTAATAAATTTGAAGGTCTCACTTATTCATAGCTTATGTAATTTCATGCTGAATTTCTATTTTGTTTTTTGTAAAATGTCTCAGATTCTTCAAGATACAAGATAAAGTATAAATAAACTAGTATTTCTGAACCCACTGTGTAATAACTGTGCTTAACAAAGAGACTTGCAAATTAAAATTTTATTTTCCTATTAAAAAAGGAAGCAGAGGAGGGGTGTGGCTAATTAGATAATGTGGTCTTATTCCATTGGGCATTTTTCTCACTTTATGAGTCTGTGAACTAAAATAGTCTACCTGTCATTATGTTAATGAAATCAATAAAAAGTAACCTCAAGTCAGAAACACTTTTCACTCTTTGAGTATACTGGGATTTTTGTTTCCTTGTTTTCAACTAGACAATTTGCTTCTTATACATGATAGTTCTACAAAAGATTTAAAAATAACTATCAAAGTAACTATGAATAAAAACTGTGGGACACTGAAATGGCTACAAAGACAAGTTATGACACTACCTCTTTGAGTCTGAACGGAAGTTCTGCTAGAATACAGTTTATGTTTTTGGTATTATATTTCCAATTCCTATTCTTAACTTTTTTTTCATAATAGGTAACTTGCTTTCTGTAATACCACTCATTCAGCAAATATATACTATTTGCTATATGAGAAACACATAGGAGTTTTAACATACTCTACAGATACGTGGAGTTTCTTTACCCCACGAAAGGGTGCTCATTGTAAGGAGTACCTATCGCCTATTTTACTGCACAACAATGAAGACTCTTGATTCTTCTTATCTGTGGTCCTTGTTTACAGCCCCCACAAACACTGAGTTAGCAGTGCTGAACCACTGCTCCTCGGGGAGACACACGGTTAGGTTACTGCAAACCTCTGGTCACATGTTCAACTGATCAATATATAACTTTGTTTTATGTGTGTTTTTGTGTAAAGACAGCACTTCAGCACTATGCTTGGAAGCTATTTTTAATACCAACACCACCGACAAAAAGCAAAAAATGTGAAAAATGTAGCGCTAAGTAGAGTCACTTGTTCACAGTGTGAGGGAAGAAACAAAAGGCAACAGCAATGCCGAGAATGTGTGCACTGGGCAAATCAAACTCTTCGTCCCTCTGCACAGGCCCGTGATACACAGCACTGCTCAGTGCTGGCGGTGGGGTTACAGATGAATATTAGCAAGCAGGCAAATCTGCAAACACAGACTCTGAGTAATGAGGATCAACTGAATACGAGACAAATAATTCAGAGCAGTCACTCATTTGATTGCCACCAACAGAAAGAAATCTGGAAAGCCCTAAGAAATACTATTTAGTTACCATGCAAACTTAAAGGGTTTTGGACTAAACTGCTTTAAGAAGTAAGATGTCTGAAGCTTTCATAAGTCATTTTGTTAAAAATGTTACTTCCTACCTGATATATTCTAAAAGGGATGTAACGAAATCCATTTTCTTCTGCAGGATATTCCATGAGTTTCCGATTGATTGCCCAAAACTGGTCAAATCTGTCTGTAATGATAAATTATTAAACATGAATAACATTATAATTTAATACTTTACATGAAGAGATGAAAATCGTTAAACATTTACCTCTTATAAGTTTTTTTTTAAAGATTATTTTTTAAGACTTTATTTTATTTTTAGACTGAAGGGAAGGGAGGGAGAAAAAGATGGGGAGAAACATCATTGTGTGGTTGCCTCTCACATGGCCCCCCTGGGGACCTGGCCTGCAACCCAGGCATGTGCCCTGACTGGGAATCGAACCGGCAACCCTTTAGTTCACAGCCCGCACTCAATCCACTGAGCTACACCAGCCAGGGCTACCTCTTAGAAGTTTTTAAAAGGGCATCACTTGTACGCTATTTTTTTTAAAGCTTATGCTTTTTTAACTAAATATAAAGATAGAAAAAATAATTTTTAAATTGTTGTTTCTTCTCCCTAGAGAATTCACATAAACATTTTTCTCGTAGGAGAAACCCTAACAGATTATGACATGTGCTACCAAGGCAAAAGACATCAAAAACGTCAGGCAGGGTGGGCGTCTTGACGGTCTCTGCTCTACTCCTACTGTCTAAACCATAAAGGCAGCAGCTCCCAGTGACCTAAATTCTAACCAGAACCTGCTTAAAGAAACAAAGTTAAAGTAGCAACACAGTAAACATGAAACAGAAAAAACAACTGATAAAATGATAGGAAATGCTTTTAAAGAAATGTGAACAAATGTGAACTGTTTAAACAATACCATTCTAAATTTTTCTGGTTCAATGTTTTTAAAAAAACCCACTTTACTTTGTCCATGGGTCCTTTATACATGTTCCTTGTCTGGACCCTTCCCCTTCTTTCCCCCGTTATTCCTCTTCTCCTGCCCGCCTTAGTCACTGTCCGTTTGTTCTTTATTTCTGTGTGCCTGGTTCTATTTTGCTCACTCAAGGCAAGGGGATGGGAGAAATAGGGGGGTGGGGGGAGGACTGAACGTGGAAGGTGGAAGTGGGTAGAAAGGGGAGAGTAATAGTGGGAAAATTGGGACAACTGTAATTGAACAACAATAAAAAATTTAAAAAATAAAAAAAAATTAGAAGCAGAAAAAATCCCACTTTACTAAGATATAATTCACATACCATAAAATTCATCCTTTTAAAGTGTACAACTGGGCGTTTTTTTACTACATTCCGAGTTGAGCAACCATCGCTAACATCTAATTTCAGAAAATTTTCATCATCCTCAAAAAGATATCTGTACCCATTAATAGTGATTTCCTTCCCCTTCCTCCATCCCCTGGAAATCACTAATCTCAACTCTACTCCAGAAGTTTCATATAAATGGAATCATACAATATGTGGCCTTTTGCATCTGTTCTCTCTCTCTTTCTCTCTCAGACTGTATTTCCAAGGTTCATTTATGCTGTAGAATGTATCAGAACTTCATTAATTTCTATGGCCAAATAATATTTAATTGTATGGAGATATCACATATTTTTACCCATTCATCAGTTCATGGAACATTTGGGTTGTTTCCACTTGCTGGTTATTATGAACATTCTGTACAAGTTCTTGTGTGGATGCACACTTTCCATTTTTTTCTATATATACCTAGCAGTGGATCTGCTGAGTCAGACGGTAACTGTTTAGCTGCCACATGGTAATTATGTCTTGAGAAATTGCCAAATTGTTTTTCAAAGAGACAGCACCAATTTACATTCCCATCAGAAATGTATAAACGTTCCAATTTGTCCACATCCATGCCAACACTTGTTATTGTCCATCTTTTCTATTATAAGCAACCCGAGTGGGTGCTACATGGTATTTCCTTATGGTTTTGATTTCATTTCCTAAGGATTAATTATACTGAGCATCTTTTCATTTGGTTACTGGCCATTTATATATCTTCTTTGGAGCAGTGTCTATCAAATCTTTTGTCTTCTTTTTAACTTTTTTAAATTATTGTATATTATTGGAGTTCCTTATGTATTCTGAATATAAATCCTTTATCTGATAGAGGATAAGCAAATATCTTCCCCCATTCTATGCATTGCTTTTTAACTCTTTAACTCACCCAGAATTCTACATCAAAATAAATTATTTTTTTCTCAGACTCAAATCTCTGTACAGCACATAACAGCTCCAGAATCTCAGATCAGTTTGGTACTAAAGCACATTCGCTACTACAACACCAGACTTGCCTCAACCCAGTTATCCATCCATTCCCCGTAGGCCATCAAAATTATATAAAATAAAGTTTGTTTCTTCTTATAGCCCTGTCCTAGGAGACTGTGACAGGCTCTAGGGCTTCTCCACTCTCATCCTCAACTCCAACCTGGGGAAGGGCTGGTACTACACTAAAACCAGCACGACAGGGAATTCAGAATCCAGTTAGCTTAGAAAAATTTCACAAATGACAACTAAGGTCCAGGTTGTTATGAATTTAATTCAGAACCAAGACCAGACTCTTGGTCTTCTGATTCAAAGTCCACAACCGTTTCAACAGTTGGAACCACAAAACTGCATCTTAATGTTAAAAGAAGCCCCTGTGACCACAGTTCTTTCATATATGAATCAATTATTCTTTCAACTCTTTTTTACTCACTGCCTCATCATTAATGCTCTCTAGCACCCACCTACAATGCATGCCTAATAAATGCTCTTGAGTCAGAGAATGAATAACAGAATATTATGTATAGAATTTTTCACTGAAAGTTCTGGGATCTGCCCTGCTGGTGTGGCTCAGTGGACTGGGCCTGCGAAACAAACGGCTGCTGCTTCCCAGTCAGGGCACAGGCCTGGGTTGCGGGCCAGGTCCCCAGTGCGGGGGCGTGTGAGAGGCAACCACACAGGGATGTTTCTCTCCCTCTCTTTCTCCTTCCCTTCCCCTCTCTCTAAAAATAAACAAAATCTTTAAAAAAAAAAAGTTCTGGGTTCTATTCCTAGGTATGCAACTATATAGCTGGTGTTCAGAAACAAATCAATCTAAAAGTCTATCCTAATTCACTCACAGATGAAACCAAGGCATTAGATGAAATAGTTTCTAATGTCTCTTCTAAAAATAAAAGTTTATAATTATTTAAGAAACACTCTTTTCTTCAAATAGAACTTGTTAAAAACCATGTGAAAAACTTTATAAAATGAAAGACTTACACTGCCCCTAACAGGGCGAAAGAAAAGAAAGCATGGGCTAAAGCAGTGATTCTTCAGCAGATGAGATTTTGTCGCCCAGGGCTGCTGACATTTTTGCCTGTCACAGTCACATGCGTGTATGTCACTAGCATCTAGTGGGTGCAGGTCAGGGGTGCTGCTGAGCAGCATGCGACGCACAGGACAGCTCCACGCAACCAAGAACTATCTGACTCACAATGTCAACAGGGCTAAAGGAAGGAAAGCAAATACAAACGTACAATAAAAAGTACAGAAAGGTTACTAGTAAAAGTTTTTACATACCCGTGTGGCCAAAAACCAACCAACCAACCAATCCTGGAAAAAGGAACATTATTGTGCCCACTCTCAATTTAATGACTCAATCCCAAAGCCACCCTTCAGTACATGCACTGCTACAACTTCTTTAAGCACCGCCACTGTGACGAGCCCACTGAGCTCTGCCCGTGTGAGGTGCTGAAGGACCCCGCGGGAGAAGGCGGCCCCGACTGCACAGGCCCACGGCAGGCCCCGAGCCCCTTTCAGCCACCTCACTTCCCACAGACCCACAGGGGCGGCCCGACTCTGGTTTCCCACAGAGCCGCCACTCCCTCTGCACACCCATGACACCAGTTACTGGTGGCCTGCACTCCACATTCTCCTGACTGCCCAGTGACGACAGACCAGCTCTAATCAGGGTAAAAGAGTAAGCTTTCCTACTAATCCAGTGAGGTGAACTTGACCTTCTCCAACAAGTTCTAAACCCAGCCTTGGAAAGGGGCTCCTTTTAAGTGTGACTTTTGTCTCTTGGCCATAAGGTACCATATACAGTCACATTTTTGTCACTCTTTTATCAGAGTCTGATAATTCATTATATGAAACTTACCCTGTTTAACCCTCTGTGAGGTTTCTATCTACCAAACCCAGTCTGCTACAACCATGTTTAAAAGGAATGACACAATAAAAGATCTGTACTAATTAATACTAGCTTTTAATCTTCCTATAAAAATGTTACATTCTTACATAAAATTAGGCATTTTTTCAACAGTACCAAAAAATACTCCAGCCAAGAATAATCTTGTTAAAGGCAAAGTTATTAACAAGAAAGACAAAAATAAAAGGAATTCAAAGAAAATCAGTATTGAATTGAGTGTATAACCAAATGTTTTCACACTGAATTTTCTAATATTAGTATCTCTTCTATCCCCTACTCAATAATTAAAGTAAAACTAGATACTCCTACCTTCCTACATATTAGTGGATGAAGAACACAGTGACTTGTTACTCCGCAATATTTTATATTTTAAAAATTACAACTATGCTGCTAGTTACAGTTAAGTAGTAAAATTGGTTGTTTTATTAGCCATAAAGCAGTGCTGACAGGTAGAAGCAGCATGATGGCTTTAGCTGTACATTAAACTACAAATGTAGGTAAACGTACATCACTTTCAACAACTTTCAAACTAATTTAGGTCTAATTCTAAAACAATAAACAAGCAACTAAGGAGGAGAAAATTAAAACTATCAGTAATCTAACTTATTCAAAGAATGGAAGTAGAGAACTTAACACACTTCTTGCCAGAGCTATTAAAAATATGACTAATGAGTTGGTTTCTGTTTTTTAAACTTGACAGTCATTTAGGAAGGCTACCAGATCAAGGATCACAAAACTGAAGGACTGTCCTATAAAAAGTCAATTATTTAAAATAGAAAGATATTAAAAAGGGAATTCTTCAAAACCCTGGTGGACACCAAATTTTTCTCACTCTCTATTGATTAAGCTTTGAAGTTAAGTCTTAGAAGTTAAAAAAAAAATCTAGAAAAAATTTTTAATCAATGATCTCCCTAAGACGCATATAAGAAATAAGGTTGATTACATGTTATTCTCTGCTCCTCACCTGGAAAACACTGAAAAAAAAAACATTGGCAATTTTAAAGGATGTATCTATTCTTTCACTTGAGCTCTGTGAGAGTTAAGACCTGAAGATAAAAGAATTTCTGGCATTCTCATGCCACAAATAATGTATAGGTGACACGGAGGACATCTATGTGACTGCTACTCAGCCACAACACTCACTGGCTGAAACCCTCCAACTACAGAAAAGCCGTAAAATGGCCTCCACGCGCCCACACTATTCACTTCCTGCCGTTAACGTCTGTGATGTCAGAAACAACAGTTCACAACACCCCAAGTAAGTATCAGATCATGGCAGCACATAAAAAACAGACTTTAAACTCTTCTTTAAAGACAAAAGCAAATGGTTGAAAATCACAATAAAGGGAACCACTCTTCACAAGATTTGCATTTATTAACATTATTCAAATCACCACAAGTAGTCAGGTGATATATATAGAATTCTGACCTGAAGCTTTCAAAACACGTAACAGACAGCACATCCAACTACAGACCTATTTGATTTAGTTTCTTCTTATGTAATATGCTAAATATCTTTGAAAAGCAGAATAGGAAGGGAAAAAAGAAATAGCAATTACTAGAAGGGTGCCTAATGCAGTTGTGTTAAAAAGGTGACCTGTATCTTGAAACAGTTTGTCTTCTGAGTCATACCGAATAAAGAGAACCTTATGTGAATAGGACAGTGAGGCTGAGCTATGGCCAGAAGCACTGTCTTATGTATGACAGCACATCCGCTGGTGCTCAGATGCTGCTCAACGGAACTACGCACACATTTCTGAGTCCTTCTGTTTCAGGTAGAAGGTTGCAGAAATACATACGTGGGGAGACCCTAACCAAAGCAAAGAAGCCTTGAAAGGCGTCAAGGGCCCCTGAAAATTCATCACGCAGACAGAAGTAGGCAGGATCAGTGTGAGGGCCTCTACAGTAAGGCCAGGAGGAGTGCCAATCCTGGAGAAGGCTAATCCTTACATCCTGTTCATAAACACTAATCTTGGAGAAGGACTGCACCCTGGGGAACTGGATATTTGACTGAATCAAAAGAGCTATGAAACCTGCACCCCAGGAAAATTTTGACCTGGACTATCATTGTCTCAGAAAAAGACATTTATTTACTCCTTTGCCCTACAGAAGAAGTGCTACAAGTCTGCAATATTGGCATCATGGAGAGTAATCAACATATATATTTAGAGTGCAATTAATTCTCTGTGTATTCACTGCTACAACTTTCACCTCTCAACTGAACCACTGTACAGCCTCCCAACTGATCTCTGCCCTTCCACTTGTATCTCTGCTACACGGCATCCAGAATGTGCCTTTAAACACAAACTGAAACATATCATTAATGAATACACTTCCAAACACTTTTCTAATGGGTCATAAGATATTATGCTTTATGATGTACTTTAATAATATGTTATTTAAAATTTAGTACTAGAATCATTATTTCAAAAAACAATTTACTGCACCTCCTTATTGCCTGCAAATGGGGCAAATTGTTCCCTGACCAAACTCCACACGCAAGTAACCACAATGTCAGTAATAACATATTTCCGTCCCAGGAGGCAGGTTCTTTTCAGCTGCCTCTCACCCTCCTGGAATGCAGTGTTTCCTACATTCATCTCAGGTCTCCGATCTGCTTACTTACTACGCTCCACATCACGCTGTTTTTCTTTTCTGTCCCTAGAAAACATCAAGCTCATCACCCTATCACAATTTTAGTAGCTTGAAGTCCCCTACTTTTCTAATCTTCATATAGCAGTTTTTTTCTCATCATTCAAGTCTCAAAAAAGTGTCACCTCCTCAGAGATTTCCCTTCTAATTCCAGGTAAAGCATTATGCCATTTCCTTCTAAACACTTATCATTATTTGAAATTACCCTATTGTTTAATTATTAACTATCTCTCTCCTCAAACTAAACCATAAGGGCTAGGTATTTGTTTTCAGCCCTATAAAGTTCCTGGCACAAAGTATATGCTCAATGAACTTTTGTTAAATGACTAAATAACTAAACGAACAACTGATTTAGGCAAATGGAAAAAACAAAAAGAAGAAACCCCAAATGTAGCATAGCACAGTGGAAAAAGCAGACACCCTGGAGCCCCACTGTCTGAGTTTGCTGCCTAACTTTGCCATTCACCTTGCAGACATTGGGGCTAAAAAACTTACAGCATAGGTCGTGTGTATCCGAGAGATACATTCATTACTACTATGTGCTGAAATGCAAAAAAAAAACCAAAACTCCCCCCTGCAAATTTGCATATTTATAATAAAATACATGTTTTTAAATTTATTTTCAGTTAGTCTAGAAATTATTAAACAAAGAAATATGAAAACATAAAGAATAAAAATTTTTCTTTACAAATAATGCAAACACAGATATTGCTAAAAAAATACAACCAAAACTGCCTTTAACATTAATCAGCATCTTCAATAACCGGCTTTGCAAAACGTCTGCAAAAGACATCGCAGACTGAGCTGCAGCGCTCAAGGCATAAACGCCTTCCACAACACCTGCAAAACTATTTTGATACGCGACTCGTTTGGATGCGTAGCAGCTAACACATCTTTTGGTAATAACATGGGTTATAACCAAACTGAGAGCTTAGACATTGTGACTTAACATAAGTACAAACATGTAGCTAGTCATGACTTTGAACTTATGCACCCAATACATATAACAATATTTAAGAAAAGAGTTTGTTTGTATCTCTCAGATCAGCAGTGACCTCCCCTGGGTTTAACATCTGGGTAAATTTAAGCAGGGTACTTTTAAACTTTGTGTATCAATTTCCTCATCTGTAAAATGGAAGGAATAAATGAGTAAATATATATGAAATACTTACAATAGTACCTGGCACAAAGCAAGCACTACGTGAGTGTCTTGTCTCTCAGGCAGACGAATGTACTAAGCTTCTAGATTCAGCAATGAGGTACGCAAAGCGAAAAACAAGTATGGAAAAGTGTTTCTGCCTAAACCCCATCATCACAGGATTGCTGGAGTGTTGAGTCTGGCTCAGGGCCAGAGAGTCTGTACCGTTCACAGCAAATTCTATGCGAATCCCACCTCCTGGAATAATGCAGTTGAATGCCCTTTGCCAGGCGTGGGGAGAATCAGAGCCATAACACAACCCAGTCGCAACTCTCTACAGAGAGCACCAAATTCCCTTCAGGTCCCGTTTTGCTTCCTCCAATCCTTTTAACTACCATTTAAGGCCTTATTTTCTCACTCTGTGGGAACAATTTAGTTGCCATTTATCTTTCATCAATTTCAAGAGCATTAATCTCCAGCCACACTGAAACAGCGGTGGGGGCAGGAATGGTGTTCCAAGAACATCTAAGTCAATGTCTGGGTGCCCTCCAATCTTGGCAGGGTGATCTGAGTTCCACTTCTATTGCCTTTAAGATCTAACAACCATTCCTTCTCAACCCCTTGCTCCCCTAACATGTCTTAAAATATTAGGGAACAGCAGAGTGAAAGAAAAAAAAAAGGATTTTCTTGTAAATCTAGGAAGAGACTCGCAGTTGTCATACCTTTATAGCATTGGTCTACAAATGGAGCCAGTCAATACTAGTTGCTTTATAATTAGTTAAAAAGATACTGCTGGAAACTTAAAGAAAACTAATGTCATGAAGTACTGAAAAAAGCAGGCTGTAAATTTGAATTTCAACATCACAAGCCAATAAACCATTACTGCGAGTTACATCTTTAATGTACTCCAAGTCGATCCAGTGATTGACTTTATTTTTAAGTAGACAGAATTCAATTACTGTATTCCAACCAATTAAGAAAAGTTTATTTCAAATTTATTTTGAAATTGAGCCAATAACATAAGAGATTCAAAATTCAAAAATTTCACAACGTAAAAAACCTCAAAAACCCGTTATTCTATGTGCTCATCTTAAAAATAAAAAAAGAATAATCTTAAATTATACTGCAGTCTTCACTTACTCTGAAAGACAATCTGTAAAAAGTACCTTGTTTGCCAAAAAAAGATTTGCAGAGCTGTAGTAGAGTGGCAGCCCAACACCAATTAACTAAGTGTATTCCTGGATAAATCACCTATAGATTTATAAGCAATAATCTGACTTATTACCTTTCAAAATGACTGTAAATTGAGAAAATGTTTTTCCTCGTAGGTTCAATTACACTTTATCACTTTCTTAATTCAGTCAGCCAGAAAGAAATTTAAGAAATAATCAAGCTCATTTTCACTCACTTAGAGAGCATTCCAAAGTCATAAGACAAAAACAAAAATCTGTTTTAATTTCTGAAAGACAGAGAAATAGATATTCCATTATATTCACTGTCTCTTTGCGGTTTACTATACAGGATATTGTCTTTTCCAATACAAATCCCTCATGCTTCTGGTGAGAAAATGTAAATTAGAAAATCCTACTAACTACTCGTTGTCAAATAACAAAATCCTTTTGAAAAGACAGGGGCACCAGTGCTCACCGGAATAATGCAACACTTCTCAGCATTAGGTGCTCACTTTGATCACCCTGAGGAGCTTTAAAAAAATACTAATGTCAGGCTCCCACTCTAGACCAATTAATTCAGATTCCCTGGCAACTGTACTTTGGGAAACTCCAAGATGATTCTAATATACACAGAGTTAATGACCTGCAGATGTAATAAAAAAAAAACTACTCTCAGTTTTGAATCAGAGATCTAGGTTCAAATCCTGATCCCACCTCTTACTAGCTTAGCTCTGTGAGCTATTTCCTCATTTTCAAAGTTGATAACGTTTATCTAATTCTGATGAATCACTGAGATAATGCATACAAAAGTATCGAGGCCTGAGACACCACAGTAATTTAGTAAGTGTAATATAATTCCAGGTCAATTCTGTTCTATTTCAACTCCATTAAACCTGTCTGTGGTGGGTACAGGAAAAATACCTCTTTTTAAAAAGCTCCCAATTTGCAAACAGTTCATATTATAAATATCCAGTTTAATTCTGGGCAAGGAAGAAAAAAGAAAGAGTAAAAGAGCCGACAGAAGGAAAAGCGTACTCAAACAAGTTTTTACTTTGTAGGATCTGCACAGAATTAAATCTATCCAACAATATGCTCCTATTACATACCTAATTGAGTACTGAGAGGTCTAAAGAATTAAAATACAAAACAAACAAAATAAAACACTTACACAGCAGGCTTTTTCCTTCACTTAATATGTAGCTGAGGAAGCCAAACTGACATAAATAAAATTATCGCAAATTTTAACAGGTCTAATTGGTCCTTCACCTTGAAATTAATAGTACTTGATGGTTCAAGTTCTCCCCAACCTGTCGCCATCTCCTCAGATGCAGGTGACGAAATGACAGATGCTACCAAGCGTGTCGAAGGTTAGGCTGGTGAAGAAGCGGCACTACACAGAACATGCTAGAGTAAAAAGTTGTGGATTCTAATTGTAAGAGGACCTCGGAGATCATTTTTATTAATAATAACATACTTGAAAAGAATTTAGGCATTTTTAAAGCCCAGTATGGGTTTTATGTTATTTTCACAGCATTTTACATAGGAGGAAACTACACTTCAAAGCAAGTACCCATATTTTGCTGTGTATATGCACTCTCATGTATACTGCACACCCAAGTTTTTGGCCAAACTTCCAGGAAAAAAATCTTTTGTTTTAATTTTTTAATTCAGTTTTTATTTATTTACATTTAGGAAAAAACCCAACTGTCATATTCCAGGGTATTATTTTGCACAGAGGTTACTGCTTTTTAGAGTTATATTTTCAATGCATAAACATAAATAAAAGAACTAAAACATTTATATAGAAATGGAATTAGTACTACCCATGTATAATGCGCACCCTTATTTTCTCCTCAAATATTTGGGCAAAAAGTGTGCATTATATGTGACAAAATGCAGTAAATATTTGCCTGAGCTCACTGAGCCAGTAGACTCTCAGGCATGCTACCATATCACAGAAAACTTTCAGTAATAATTCTATAAATGAAAACACTACTTGCTGGGTAAAACTCCAAGTTGAGTCAGTTCAACTTATGATTAACAAGAATCTGGGGAACCATTAATGAATGGAATGTTCATATTATCAAAAATTCCAGAGTTTTATACTTCAAAATTCACGGTAGTGTCAGATATAACAGCGAAGGGAACCAAAGTTTTGCCACCCCAAAACTTTGCCTTTTGGGATAGTCATTTTAAACTGATTTTTAAGAAACAAAAGACTCATAAAGAACCTTTGACTCCTTCCCATTCCTGCCCAAGAGATTTAAATGGAAAGGCCAGGTCCAGGAGGGGAAACTTAGCATATTCACCTTATACCATTACAGAGGCAGGCTCCAGGCACTGGCCTAGTAGCTAGATGCCCCAGGGTCCCATTGTTTCTGGGTTGGCTAGCAAGAATTTGCCTGCCACCTTTGTTCTGCTCTTCCTCGGCTGCCTGTAAACTGCCTATTCCTTTGAAATCTCAGACTCCTACCCTCCTTTCTCCTTTTCCCATAATGGCATATAAACTTCACACTGCCTGATGCAATTGGAGGTCTCATTTTTAGATGGCATCCCTGACTGCATTCATATAGTAAACTTTGTACATTTTCTCCTGTTAATCTGTCTCTGTTAATTTGATTACTAGCTCTGTTAGAACTTAGAAGGTGAGAAGAAAAGTAACTTTTTAGTGACCACAGTAGTTTCATCTTCTTTGGCATTTATACATGACAAAACTGAAGAGTTAGTAGTCACTGCTACGGAAATAATATTTGCTTCAACATGTTCACTAAGTCACAATTTTTTGATGAGAACCAGGGAAAATGCACTGTGATAATCAATTGAAAACATCACTCAATTAAGAACTACCTCTTAAAAGGCAAGGACAATGATGAGTGAAAATGAAAAATCATAGTTGAATTTTAGCCAGTAGGACTACTGAGGTGTTAATTTATTTTAACAACTCATTCACTGCCAAAACAAAGTTGACTCTTAAAATTATACATATACCTTAAAAATAGAGCCCACTGAATATTCTGTAAACTATACTTCATAACTTCCCGTAATGAGTTTATTTTGGGTTAAATATTATTTTAAACATATTCAGTAGCTTTTAGTGATAAGGGATATATATAATGTATTCTATAAGGCACAAAAATTTAACCAGGATTTCCAAGAATTCTAACAATAAAAACAAAAATACAGTTATTAAAATTAGAAATTACTTCACCCATATTTCTCAACTTATTCACTTACAACTCAAATATCCACATCTTACAACAGTGTCCTTTTGAATGTATAGTAACATTCTTTAAGTGTAACATCATTAATTTGCTAGATAAAAATACTGGGAGGAAAACTTCTAAATGTAAAGCTTTTCCCCTTAACAAGTCTATGAGAAAATGTAAGACATGTATTAACAAAAACAAGGAGACAGATTGAGAAAAACAGCCACAGAATCTTGAAGTTTAGTTATGAGTATGGCTTACGGTAATCTGAAATAAAGTGAAGTCTTGTTGATTAAATCTTTTATGGAAATTAACTCCAATTAAAAATATTTTGAGATATTTCTGTCCACTGTTCATGATAGAAATAAGCTAGGTTTAAAAACAAACAAACAAACAAACAAACGAAAAAACCCCAGGGAATCAAGAACAGTCTGAATCCTAAATGGACCCTGTGGGAAAAAATGCTTAAGTAGAAAGCCACTTTGAAGATAAAAATCAGAACTTGACTAAACATGCTCCATCGGAGATGAACGAATGTATTTATTTTGTACTCACTTTTTTTAATGGGCTGGTTTTTGGTGTTTGGATTAAAACCTTGCAGCTCTCAGAATGTTAATTAAAACACTGGCATATGTTAATATTTAAATATGATTTTCACATAAAAGAATTTCTGAATCTTTTATAGCTCTAAAAGCAATAAGAAACATGCAATGAATAATAAGAAATTAGCACTATTATCGAATTGCACTTACTTCTTTGGTTCAGGAAAAGACATCACTAATACAGAGAATTCTGACATCCAGAACTCATTTTCACAGCCACTAATCAGGACTGGTCTGCCTAGGCAGAGATGGAGTAAACAGAATGTCACAGAGATAGGGTGGGAGGGGGGCAGAAGAGAGGCTTAAATTCTGAAATTCTCAATAAAGTAATTGTCATGTCTTTGTTAAAAAGTGAGTGACATACGTAACTGGGAATAGGTCACACACTGGCTAGAGTTAATTACAGACTGCTGAGCTGAAATGTTTATCTGGCCATCCAGACCCAGAGACTGGGTAAGTTTAAATGAAAGGTAAGAGAAACAGAAGTGTTATTAACATATGCAAAACCAGATCAAGTGCCACAAGGAAAGCTAGAGAGGGAGTGAAAAGGAAGCAAGGAAAATACAACACCAGTTACTTCAAAAATGTAAGCTCGAATAGCCTTACTGAAATGGTAGCATGCTACTGATTCATTTCTCATTTAGTAGTCACCTCAGCAAAAATAAAATAATCCCCAATGTCCAGAAACAACTATGGCTAGGTTTACATATAAGAAAGAGTTAACTGGTTAAAATAACTTTGATTTGTTTATATGCCAAATTTCTTTTTTTCTTAAACAATGTAGTTTCAAATAAAGTCTAAATGAGTCATTATAACAACTGAATGTATCAGTTCTCAAGGGCTGAGCTGGTGAAACAGATGAGAAATTTTATAAATGGGCTGGTCCAAGCTTCACACTTTCAAAATATCTTGCAAGGCAATTGTGGTTAACAGTAATAATTCATGTGAAACGCCTAGGATGGAACTCGGGGATCCAGCGAATGGTCTCCGCTACTCTAAGGAGAAGCAGTTTTACCTGTTAACTCTACCTCACCTCTCTTCAGAGCAGGGCTTCGCCAGTGGGATGATTCTGCCACTGAGGGAATATTTGGCAATGTCTAGAGACATTTTTAACGTCATGATCCAGAGCGGGGAGTAGTGTGCTACTGGCCTCCGGTAAGTGGGCAGAGGATAGGAATGCTGCCAAACATCCCACCATGCACAGGACGGCCCCCTCCCCAACATCAAATATTTATCCAGTGCAGAATGTCTATAATGCCAAGGCTGAGAAATACAGCTCCAAAGCAATGGTACTCAAACTGAATTTAGTGCATCGCAATCACCTGGAGGGGGGCTTGCTGAACCACAGGCTGCTGGGACGTATCCTGGAGTTTGATTCAGTTAGCCAAGAGTGCATTTCTAATCAGCTCCTAGGTAATGCTGATGCTTCTGGCTCACTGTCTACACTCTGAGAAAACTGGGTTAAAGAAAAGTGATGAGGAGCCAACTGACAAAACAAATATTAGGAAAGTAAATACATCTTAGCTATTCTCTCTCTTAAGAAAAATCACGAAATTAAGTTTGAAACAAAACATTCAAAAACGAAGTAAGTTAAACTATGTATGTATATATACATTAACACAGGTCTTGGCAATGATTTTTTGAATCAGACACTAAAGTAACAAAAGCAAAAAATAAACAAGTAGGATTTACAACAAACTAAAAAGCTTTTGCACAGCAAAGGAAATCATCGACAAACAAAAAACAATCAAATGGGAGAAGATATTCTGCAAATGATATTTCTGATAAGGGGTTAATATTCAAAATATATAAAGAACTCATAAAACTCAAGAGCAAAAAAAGAAAAAGAAAAAAGTAAAATAAAAAAAAGACCCACTCCAATCTGATTAAAATGAGCAGAAAATCTAAAAGGACACTTTCCTAAAGAGGGCAGATGACCAGTAGGTACATGAAAAAGATGCTCAACATCACTAATCATCAAGGAAATGCAGATCGAAACCACAGTGATATAACCTCATACCGGTCAGAGCAGCTATTATCAAAAAGACAAGAAATAAAAAGTGTAGAAGAGGATGTGCAGAAAAGGGAGCCCTTGTGCACTGTTGGTGGGAATGTAAATTAGTGCAGATACTACAGAAATTAGTATGCAGGTTCCTCTAAAATGTAAAAGTAGAACTACCACATGATTCAGCAATTTTACTTTTGGGTATTTAATGGAAGTAGAAAATGAAAACACTAACTAGAAAAGATGTATGTTCATTGCAGCCTTATTTACAATAGCCAAGATATGGAAACAACCTGTGTAGTACATTTATACAATGGAATATTATTCAGCCATTTGTGACAACATAAATGGATCTTAAGGGCATTACGCTAAGTGAAATGAGTCAAAGACAAATACTGTATGATCTCACTGATATGTGGAATCTAAGAAACAGAAAACAAGCTCACAGATACAGAGAACAGATGGTGGTTGTCAGAGGCAGTGACAGAGGGGGTCAAAGAAATGAATAAAGGGGGTAAACAGGTGCAAATCTCCAGTTATAAAACAGATCAGTCCTGGGACGTGATGTAACACGTGGTAACTACAGTTAGTGATACTGTATTGTGTATCTGAAAGTCACTGAGAGGTCTTAATAGCTCTCATTGCAAGAAAAAACATGTTTCTAACCATGTAGGGTAACAAAAGTCAACTAGACATTGTGGTGACCATTTCTGCAATATATACAAATACTGAATCATTATGTTTTACATCTGAAATTAATGTTAAATGTGAATTATACCTAAATCTTAAGAAATTAAAACAATATTTAAAAATCAAAAACATTTTAAAATAACTTAAACTATATATGCATATGTATGGATGTTTGTGTAAATTCAAACAGTAATTATGTTCATGACTCCCAAGAGTGAAAATCGCTGATCAAAGAGATGTTTGCATTTCTTCCATATAGTATACCATATTCGTAAGAAGAATATTTCAAACATTCCCAAGCTTAGAATAAAAATGATAGTAGGTTAGCATAAATTTTTAAGTTTTTTAACTGGATCAAATATAAATAAAAGATATTGTAGTCTTTTTACAGTAGATGATTTGAAATTTTATGTAAAAGGGCATTACAAACTAAACCTTTGTACTCCCACACACAAGTTCACTAAAAATATTTTCAATTATTCATCAGACTGCAGACTGAGCACCAATCTAGCCATACATAGTTATACATATATCAACTGAATCTCATATATAAGGTGTTATTCTCTGCCCCTGATGAACTCTGGGACATATGACCATTCACTGTTATTAAGAGACTCTTCCCAATAAACTTACATTAGTATAATCTGTAGCATACTATGAAATTAACTGCCTAAATGTTTTCATCAAGTTTTATTATCCATGAAGTTCACTGCCAACTATACCTAAAAGCACTGTAAGAAGAGGCTATGATCCCAATTATTACCAAATTTATTCACTTAAACCATGTAATTTCCAAGAGCAATATTTCTCCAAAAGCCTAGTAAAGTACCTTTATGGCTTTATATTAAAATGCCAATGCATAAACTTTTCAGATTTCCATCATTATTTTTAATTACAGAAAGTGAAATACCGAGAGATTGATTTGAAACATGTAATACAGTAAAATGCTTATTTGTTCCACAGTAAAACTTAACTGAATGCTCAAGCAGGTTACAAATTTGCTTTAAGCAAATTCCTCAAAGTTGTGGATTCTTGAATGCCACACACACAGCTTCAGACTGAACCTATTCACCTTACTGTACTGCAAGCAAAACAACAGAAATGGCAAGCTGCTGTGTGCAGAAAGAAAAGCCCGTGATGATTAGTGGATACAGAGAACTGCCAAACACCCAGGATACAAGGGCTGCCCCGTGTTTCAGTGCCAAGTGTCACTAGGGAGATTAAAAACAAAGATGGCACTTACTGTGAAAGCAAACAAGGATGAAATTAGAAGCTATACCACTTGATTCAAATCTATTAAACTTTCTCCATCTACTGGCACACACAACACTTAACATCCAACTCAATACATCTCCACACAAATGTCTCAGAGACATCTCAAACTTCGGAACCCAAAGCTTACGTTCTCAATTAAGCTTTGTTCCTCATCCCAAACCTACTCACTACCTAGTTATTTCATGTCACAGTATAAAGCACCACCATCCATCTAGTCCCAAGTCAGAACCCAAGAATGATTCTTTCTCTTCTTTCCCCCTAAACTGACATCCAATCTAACAATAGATTTCGTCAATTCTACCTCTGGGGAAAAAAACAGATTCACTGACTTTTTTCCATCTCTACTATTGTTACTGGTACAAAGTCCCTTTGCCCCAATGCATCAAAAGGTCAAAACTCAAAATGTTAGACTTTGAAGTAAGGAAAGGCTTAATGATCAAGAAGACACGAACTGAGAAGATGGGGAGACCTACTCTTCCAATCCATCGTCTGAAAATACAGAGTTCAGGCTTCCGTTATGTCGAGGGAAGGGGAAATGAGAGGGGCAAGAGGTGACTGACAACCACAGACTCCTGGGTGCCACCAGGGGTCCAAAGAAGATTTTGCAGGAGGCTCCTGCAAATCTTTGATAAACATTCATTATTTTTTGTACATACTTTCCTTATCTCTTAGTACAGGCACCTTCTGATAAGAGACTATTTTTGTAAAACTCAAGCCCCAAGCAGAATTCCTCTAATGACCTGCATGTCTATATGCAAGACTAAGCAGAGGAGATTAGCCTAAAGGCCATGGGAACAAAGCAGGCTTGAACAAGGTGGTCAGAGAGGCCAAGCATTTCATTCTGGTACACTATTCTCATCCTCAAGGCCACCCCCTCTAATCCTGGACCTACCACCAGCGCCTGACAGTCTCCACTCTTGGCCCCCTCTTTCACTCTCCATTCAGCAGCCAAGACATTCTTACATCACATTCTACATCACTCTTGCAGAGCTGAGAATCTCCTGTCTCTCTTTTAGTTGTCTTTCTACTACAACACCACACATTTCTGGCAAGGTATTGACCCAAGTCCTACTTAAAAGGGCTGGGGAGAAAAGGGTGGCAAAGGGGGTAGAGGGAGAAAGGGAAAAGAGAAGGAGAAAGGGAAAAGAGAAGGAGAAAGGGAAAAAGAGAGAAATTATGAACATTACTTATTCTTCCAAGAGGTCCTTCTGAAGTCAATTGAGAATAATCATCAGAATTAGGTATTTGTGATTACTACTGTACAGCCCTTGAATTTGAGTCTTGTGAGGTTTTAACGCCTTCACATTTATAAGAAAACTCCAGCTTGCAGAGAAAAGTGACCTGCCATGACCACGCAACTGATAAAAGCTGGCGAATAAAGATCAGATCCAATGCTCTTCTCTCAGCAGTAGATTCTCAGTCAAATATTCACTATGTGCAACTGATGAGAACAAAGCAATGTAATTACAGCCCAACTGTCTCTGTCACACAAGCCTCCAAAGAGCTAGAACCACTGAACTTATCTTTTATATCTCCTGCCAAACAAAACTTTCAAAAGTGAAAGTGACATGTTATGACATGTTATAAAAATCATCTTGAATCGCTTTGTCCTTTTAAAAATCAGTTTTAAGTTAGAATGGTACACTAACAAATAATTAATTTCTTTAAAATATAACTTAGCTCAAAGAGATTAACCACACTTTAGAAACAATGTTTATATTCAACATATTTAGCAGTAAAGACTTGCATTTACCTAAAGGTCTATGGAATTTATGTAATGCCAACTTTTCTTTTTTGGTATATACAGAAAATTAAGGCTGAGAACTAACTCCTACATTATAAATATTTTTTAGAAGTTTCCTCAAAATCTCTAGCTTATAAGAAAAACAGCTTGACATTTAATAGAAAGTAGCCTGCACATGTGAAAACTGCCTCATAAATGATAAAAATGCTACTTTCTTCGTGTGTGTGTGTGGTCACTAACTCTGTTGCACAGGGAAGTTAAATTCTTTTGTATCTAAAATGAAAATCCAAAAAAAAACACCCAACACCAAAAGCAGAGTATGTCTTAAATGAGTTTTCTTGGTTTCAAAAGCTTTTCTTATTTCGCTTTCACAGAGGTCTGAAAAATTAAAATTAGCATTTGAAAGTATTCAAAAATTGTTTACATCATTGTTTAGTTGTTACATTCTATAGGTGCAGTTTTGAATAATCAACTTACCATCTTCTATATCTCAACCTTGACCAATTTGCAATTATACTAACCAAAAAATGAAATATCTTTGAATTCACAAATTAAAAGGACTTTATATTGGATGGAAAATTCTTAAACATAAAATCTATTTCGGTAAACAAATTCAAACAAGGCACTTTCCTTATCTTATACTAATATTAAACTGTTCATAAAAAGCTATCAATGTGACTTCCTTATAGTATTAGAAAGGAATAAAATGAAAGTCATTCAAACAATATTTATTTTGTCTACTCTGTGTGAAAGACTACAATAGGTGCTGGGGATACCCAAATGTGCAACACACTCCAGTCAGGAGAAATGTATATTCTAGCAGAACACATGAAGTATTAACTACTCCCGAGTGTGATGAAACACAGAGCCAACGTGCCTGCAAATGGACAAGGAGTCATGACCATATGGAAACGCCAGTTCTGCCTCCACTGGTCTGCAAGCTCCACGAAGACAGACCCAAGTCCGTTCTACCACAGGGGGGTGACTACCAGCTCCAAGTCTAGTGTCAGGCACTTGCTAGATGTTCGATGTTTGCTGGCTAAAAAAACAGGGAAGGCTTCACATAGAAGGTAAAAAAGAGATGAGCAAAAACACATAAGTAGAAGTGACACAGACAAAAAATACGGGAAAGCTCATCTACACTGAAGGAACAAACTACTGCTACTACACCTACTATCCACCAATTTACCTTAATGTAGACAATAACATTTTCTGCAAACGACTTTCACCCAGCTAAAAATGTCCTAAGTGATTAAACTATCAAGGTCTCCAGTATCCACAGGATACCATAAATACAGTTTTGAGTGTATAAGCCCTATCATTATTAGAACAAATAAAACCAAACATCAAAGCTACAAAAATAATTTGTAGCTAAATATAAAAATGGAATAAAATATATTTTAACCTCATACCAGCTTAAGTCAAATTTAATAAAACTGAATTTGAAAAGTAATTTATAAAATTTAACTTAAAAATATGAGCTAAAACAAAAATGGGGAAAAAGAAATTTTATTCCAAAAAATATTACTGAAGGCAGTATTAGACTAAGTCTGATACATTATATCACACCAAGTTCTGAATGTGTGACATTTTGAGTCATGCCTTAGGTCAATAATAAATATGAGCTGTTGGTTTGATCAACCTTCTATGGGCTGACAAATATTTTCTAAAAGGGCCAAAGATAAACATTTTAGGCTGTGGGCCACATGGTCTCTGCCACAAGTATTTAACTCAGCTGTTGTAGCATGAAAGCAGACACAAACAATACATGAATGAATGGGTGTGGTGGGTTTCTAATAAATCTTTATTTATATAAACAGGTGGCTGGCCCTTTGTTGGCCATTGTTTGTCAACCCCCGTTCTAGAGTCTCTAAGTGACTTCTCGATAATTATGTTTATCAAGATAGCTACGCTTCCTTTCAAACACTTTTGCATAAACTTTATTAGTGTTTCATTAAAGTCTCTAAAGACACCTATAAGAGAAATAGATATTCCCTTGTTTCACAGATAAAGAAGTTGAAACTAAAAGAATTGAGTGATTTGTCCTAAAAAGCTACTAGTAGAGCTAGTACTTAAAAACCAGGTCTTTGTTTTCACAACTCGTAACCATCACTCTGCAGAGCCAATCCTCCAGTGCCCCAAACGAAACATTTCAATCTTTTTTAGAATCCTCTGCTACATCCCCAAGCAATCTATAGCTGACTCCTCACATTCACAATAGAGTTCAAGAACATCTACTTAAAGGTCCATTTAAATGATTTACTTCAATTCCAAAGCCAAATTATTCTCAGATCCCTTTTTTCTTTAGAAGATTCCTGTCTTCTTCCATTTCAGCAATCTTCTGATTTCACAAGTCTCCTAAAACGTCACTTCATCTTCAAACAGGCAGCAGGGAAAAGGATACCTTAAGGGATTGTAAACTCTTTTAATCATCTCATAAAAATTTGTGTACTCAGTAATATTAAATGAGGTGAAAGGCCTCATGCCTGCCTCTGCAACAATCTAGTTGATACATACCACAGATACAACTGTGAAACTAAGGAGCAACTCCATGTAACTCAGGTCAAATCTAAGAAACTTAAAAATGAGAAAATTTAATTTACAGTACACAGGATCATAAAATACATGCCTTCTGTATACTGAAGTCACACAATACTCTGTATTTTGTGTAATGAAAGTTTAATAAACACTAAATAACTACAAACACCTCTTTGACATGGCAATAATATAGTCCAGAAGATAAAACTGGATCACATCCTTCAAATTAATAGTTGTTATTTTTGGGGGGGAGGGGTGCCTTTTCTTTTATTCTAACTGCTGTCATGAAAGAGAACCTTATATTAGACTAATGCCCTGGCCAAAAGCCGCCATGAAAAATGGACAATATATAGGCAGTCCATGCTTTGCGCAGCAGCATGGGACTGGAAAAGTGACCGTGCAAGATGTAAACCTACAAAGTGATCTTAACAGTTAATGGGAAAAATTATGATTATTCTGTGAGCTTTAAAAAAAACATAAAGAGCTCTGATGGTTATGAATGTACAGAAAAATAAGAAAAATAATTAAGATTAATATTTATTTAGTACACAGTAATTTAAAACACTAGAAGCACAAAGAATTAGAGTGGGTTTTTTTGTTAAAAAAACAAACTTAAGTGTGTTTGAATAGTGCTTGCTTCCTTGACATGTAACTTACAAGAAAGCATCTTTTATAAACCCTGGTGAACTGTCTTAAGAGTTTGGATCAATTCCTAACATACTATCATTTGCACTTTCAATGTCATGAAATATCTGTCATGAAATTACTGCCTCACTTCCTCTGAGATAACGTGATCGTCACAACCACTTCCCACATTTATGTGGAAAGGTTCCCCTGCACGGATTTCCTGTGGCTGCTGTCTACACTCTCTCAAATGGCAGCAGCGTCCACATTCTCACAGTCAACTATGTCTTCTCTCGTTCTATTGCACTCGACTCAAATTTCACTCCCAGAATCATCACTTTTTCTTTCAACAACATTTTCACCTTTTCGGGCCAATTCTCTCTTTCAATTATCCAGTGTTATAAAATGTTCTGTGGGTGCATCACTGGAGACAAGGAGGTAGCATTACATGCTTTGCTGTCTGTGGATGAAAGTAACAGACGCATAATGATGATTCACTGACAGACGTTAAAAAAGTAAAGTGACTGATCACTGATCATGATGCATATGTACTGTTACGTAATGATTTGTGGGCTGAAGAGCTAGCAATCAAGTTTGCACTTTATGTAATTATTCAGTTAATATATACCATGGCAAATGAAATTGGAACTATATTCTTGGGAAACGGTGGTGTATTTTTCTTTTTTTAAGTTGGGGTATAATTACCATATAACGGTATATTAATTTCAGGTGTACAACACAATAATTCAATATGTGTATATACTACAAAATGATTACCACAAAAAGTCTAGTAATTATCAGTCATCATACAAAGTTACAAAACAACTATTTTTTCTTTTGATGAGAACTTTTAAGATTTACTCTCATGGCAACTGGGAATAGTATTATTTAATTAAAATCATGCATACTGGACTTTTGCAAATCAAGGACTTCCTGTACACAGAACTGTCTGGAGGCACCGGAGGGCAATCAGTACAGGCAAGATTAAGGAGCTATGATCTCTTAAAAGATGAAGAATAGTGAATAGCGGATTGCCCTCAATTTTCCCTTGAGTGTATTTTCTAAATCCCAGCCAATAGAGAATATAAGCACAAAGCAAGTCTTACAGTTCTCAGTAAACAGAGGTTGGAGCTCACACCCTACCCAAATGGAGGTACTTTGGTATGCAGACGGCGTATTCAATTGCAATTCCAGAAGGATCAAGATTAAGGGTAAGGGCACTTTTTTTAGAAGCTAAACACAGAAGTTTCTACTGCGTACGTTATGGGCAAAGCAATCAGTCTAATGCTGGGAATCTGGGAAGAAAGAAGTGTTGGAAGGATACAATGTATAGGAATGACTAAAGGTAGCTTTTTTGTAAAATTTTGTGTCTAGAAACTGGAATCTAAACTTGTACTACCAATCCTAAAATATAGCCAATACAGAATTATAGTTACTTTCATACTTTATACAGGGTTACTCTGAAATTCAACACTGCTGTATTTACCATTATGTAATCCCATCCAGAGCTGCTTGTGATCTTTTTTCTGCATTTCATTGATTACTTGACTTTTGTGCTTTAAAGCATCAGCCTCTTTCACACAAGACATAAAATGAGCTTCAATTGCATCCTTAGATGGACAGTGCAGAAGGTCCTTTTCTGGAAAACCCTATCAAAGGAAAAAAAATATTTTTATACATGTAAAACAGTATAAAATTAGCTTCTTAAAGAACTGTAGCCCTGGCTAGTGTGGCTCAGTGGACTGAGTGCTGGCCTGCGAATCAAAGGGTCGCTGGTTCAATTCCCAGTCAGGGCACATGCCTGGGCTGTGGGTCATGTCCCCAGTGTGGAACGTGCAAGGGGCAACCACACACTGATGTTTCTCTCCTCTTTTTCTCCATTCCTTCCCCTCTGTCTAAAAATAAATTAATAAAATATTTTTAAAAAATAAAAAGAACTATAGCTCCCCAGATTTTCCAATATTTTTAGTAAACCATCTCTTACCTTCCCAATAGAGAGACTTTAGTGTCATCTGAAATATTTTTTTAAATGAACTTAAAAATATTTAGCTACTGGCATATTTTATACCTTTTCCAAATAATCCTTATATGATATGTGCACTACTGTTACTGATATTTTACAGATTAAAAAAATTAAAGCACAGGGAGTAGTCATACAGCTTGCAAGTGGTGAAGCTAAGATTAGTCTGACTCAGATTCCCAGCTCTCAACCACTATGCAATACCACTTTCTCCATAACACCTAAATACTTAATGATTATATTTGAAAGTTATGTTAAAGATATTGTTCTATAAGTCCTTCAATAAAAAAAGAGTCAAATAATAATGGTAGAAATAGCATTAAGTCATAGCCTACACTGTTACTGTATTAACAGAAAACATTAAATTTTTAAGTCATGGAAAGTTCCTAAATAATTTTAAAAACTTACAGTAAATGACCCTCCTACTAAGAGAAAACGCACTTGAAAAATATATAGCAATTTCCTATAGTATAGTCTTCAAATGCAAATAGACAGTCTTATCTTCCTCTGTTCTCAAAGAGTCTGATCCAATAGTTTCTGCTGAGTACAAGGTGAGCTACTATATAAACTACCCACGGGTCACAGTGTCCTGGAACAGGAGGAGACAAATGAATTATTTCTCTAGGTACAAAGGGATCCCAGATTCATGGTGCTGTTGTAGTAGACGTACATAAAGAGCTAAGGTGGATGCTTTCAGACACAGGAACACAAAGTCAAAGATAAGAGAAAATGAAAAATTTCATAAAGATGAAAAGACAAAAGAATATGACAGGTAGAAAGGCAAAAGTAAAAAATGGGAGAGGATACGGGTGGCATGGAGAGAGGGTCCCTGCCATAATTAACTTTATAATCAGATGTATTTCCTTTGCTTCAGCTAGATTAACGGGATTTGTCCTGGCTTCCTGACCAAAACAAAGAATTAAATGTACAAGGTCTGTCCAGAAAGTATTCAGCCATGTAATACAAAAAATAGGGACGTTGCCTGAAGAAGATACAAGACACAAGAAACATTGTACATGGGACAGTGATGCCTCAGTCCCCTTCCAAGTAGGCACCTTGGGACCTCACACAGTTCTCCCAATTGCTATCAGCTACTCTGTTGTATTTCCTCAAATCTTATCAAGGGTCTGAAATCTCTTCCCTTTCAAAGGTGATTTTAGTTTTAGCTCCTGCCAGAAGTTGCAGGGTGGGAAATCTGGGCTGTAGTGGGGATGAGTCACCTGGGTGATTTGATGTTTTGCCAAAAAACTGTACCAGATTTGATGCATGAAGGAGCACACTGTCGTGATGAATCCAATCACCAGCTGCCCATTGCTGCAGCCTTCC
Organism: Micronycteris hirsuta; assembly: GCA_004026765.1. NCBI lineage: Eukaryota > Metazoa > Chordata > Mammalia > Chiroptera > Phyllostomidae > Micronycteris > Micronycteris hirsuta. The sequence continues at coordinate 30,449 of PVJI01006891.1, read as the reverse complement.
GAATCATCCGAACAGTTCCCACGGAGGAGTGTTCAAGCTTAATGCAAAATCTGATGCAGATTTGCTGCTCTACTCATTCAATCATTTTGAATGCGATGGCCACACAGTACACATGCTCACTCAATGGCATCTACCACCCCCAGTGACCAGTTCAATGACATAGTCATAGTTAACGCATGCACATTCCAGTCCACTCTCCTTGTCTGCGAGGTTACACCAACACTGTGGAAACCATTCCTGTTATATTAATAATAGCTTGACTTTTTCTGGACAGATCTCATATATCATAACAATTCTATTCAAATGAATTAGCATTATGACAGTTAAGAAAATTTTGACTTTGTTACACTTGATCTACAAATTTAGAATAGCCCTTTCAGATACTGTGCAGTTCTCTTCTAATTATCCACATTAATTATGAATGAATGGCAAAAAGTATGAAAAGTTCATGTTCCAAAGAAAACATTATTTTCACATAGTGTGAATTTATGACCTATTAAGCTTAAGTACTGTTAGAATTTGTTAAACTGTATATAAGCTAATTATGGAAAAAAGGAGTTAGGATCTCTCAAAAAGTTGTTTGGGAAGTTGGATGGGGGTGAGAGGGGACTCCCACCATTTTTTTGTTTTGCTTCAGAGTAGGCTAAGCCTCTCAATGGCTCCTGTAACCAGGGAAAGTCCAAAAGTTTTGCTTTTCCTAGACTTCCTTTGCTTTAAAGGTTTCTAAACTTAACCAATGCTGACACCTGTAACTGACAGCTAACAATTACAAATGTCTAGTCTTTATAGCAAAAAAGTATAGAGATTTACAAACCTACCCTTCAACAGAGAATGCTCTAACTCTATGCAGGAAGGGGGTGAAGTCTTTAATGAAATAAACTCAGGGGAAACATGAGAGCAGTAACAGAAAAAGGAGATATCTGATTAAGCTGCCAAAGCCATTGAATTGTGACAATGAAAAGTGACAGATGTCTCAGCCAAAGTCCCCTCAGCTCCTACTCATGAAATGCTTCTCTTTTCTATTATTAGCTTGGGATGGAAAATCTTTTTTCCCTAAAACTTCACAATAAAATTACAAGCAGATTCTTGATTCATTACACTTCTAATCTCTTTTTACATATATTAACAGTTGTGTATAAGTGCTTATCTTTTCAGTCCAAATTCTTGTAAATAAGGATGAGTTTGACACCATGTTTACTTGCTTTCATGAATCTTCCATGTCAGAATGCCTGATAAACTAAATATAATTTTACTTTTATAGAAATGATCTGAAAGGTTCCATTTACTTAGATATTAATGGTATCCTTTGATTAAAATATTAATCCAGACAGTCTGAAATATTTCCAAATTAGAGAAACTAAACAACACTAAACTAAAACTATCTACAAGGTAAGTGGGGAGGAAAAAAAGCCTTTCAATCTATTAATAATACTGCTGGCTCTATTAAGACAATGGAGCAAAACAACAACAAAAAATTTTCCGTATTATTAATAAAGAATCTAACTGCATCGAAAATACAAAAGCTGCCAATACACAGTGTTATGGACTCAGTGTCTGTGTTCTCCCAACAGTCACATGCTGAGGTCTTAACACTCATAAAAATGTGGCTGAACTTGAAGATGGGACATTTAAGGAAGCGATTAAGTTTAAATGAGGTAATAAAGGTGCTGCCCTGACTAATAGGATGAAGTGTCCTTAAAAGACAGCAGAGAGCTCAGAGAGTGCTTACCAGAAACCAAACCCTGTTGGACCTTGACTTGATCTTGGACTTTCCAGCATCCTGAATTACGAGAATATAAATTCCTGTTGCATAAGCCATCCAGTATTTTGTAATGGTAGTCTAAGCAAACTGACATACAGAGAGCAGTATGATTTTATTGTGAATTCACCTTCAATAACGGACTCAGCATTCTGACAGGGAAAAGATGAGGCCATGGTTTAAAGGCTTACTTTTATAAAATATAAAAACATTATGTCCAAAATCCCTTTGTTGTATGTGGAAATGAAAAGGGAGAAGAATTTTCAAATATTTCTTCCAAAGTATAATTTTCAGGATGAGAAAAGAATATACTATGAAAAAGACACTAATAGAAGTTAACTGTATCAATGCTTAAATCAGCACTAAAATGTTTTAAAACTTTCTTAAATCTCCTAATATCACCAAGACCCAATCTACAAACTTACCTGTAACCGATTGCCTCCTTTCCTGGTACAATCTGAAGTGTATCTCCCATCCTGATTTTTGTACCTCTGAAACCCAGCTGAGTTCATCATTCCCCTCTTTCTGTAACATTATCTTTTACCATTTTTTCCTGTAATTACTGTTTCCCATTAGTTGTTCTTAAAAATAAATCCAACCCCCAAAGTAAAAAACAATACCCTTCCCTCAACCTCAGCATCCCTCTGGCTAGAAGAGCCCTCACTCTTCTTCCCTTCAGAGCCAACCTTGAAACTCACACAGCTGGCGCTCAGCTCTTACTGACCCACGCAATCTGGCTGCTACCCTTAGCACTCCACTGAAACAGCTCTCTTCAAGGTCAACAAAGATACCCAACTCTCCTTGAAGCAGTCATCCTCAAATCTGTGTCACCACACTTCCCATTCTCCTCTTATTTTTTTCTCATTCTCATTTGCAAGAGACTATTTCTGGCCATGCCTTAAATGTCAATATTTTTCAAGTTTCTGGCCTTGGGTCTCTTTGCTTTTCCACATTCCACATACTCATCTTTAATTAAGCCTACTTACTTCCATACCATGAACTAATAATGAGTCTCAGTATCTGTCTCCAACCAAGACCCTTCAACCATGACCCCAGAACCCATATAGCCATTAATCCGGTAGATATATGTTTGGAAGGCATAGGAAACTTAACAAATCCAAAAGTAAACAAATTATTTTCCCCTTTGACTCCTCCTTCTCTCTTTCTCCCACACCCACTCAAGTTCTATTGAGTCTGCATCCTAAGATCTGAAGCCATTCACTTCCACCATTCCCAGTGTCATTTTCCCAGTACAAACTAACAGCTACCGGACCTTTCTGGAAGCCTCCTCACTGGTACCCATGCACAGTCTTACCCCCTTTAATTCGTTTTTCACCTGTGGAGTCAACAGTGAGCTTCCTAAATGAAAAGCTGGTCTTCTCAGCTGCTCTGCTCCAGTTTTAGGATATAATCAAACTTCTAAAGTCTTCCGTTTAAACTCTTCAGTCCTCTTCTAACCTCTCCAACATACCCTCTCGCATTTCATACACTTCATTCCCTTTCCCCACTCCCTCACACACATTCTTTACTTCAATGACCTTGAACACCTGTTCTCTGCCCAAACATTCTCTCAGCCACACTCTCTCGTCTCTGTGCCTTTGCACAAACTATTTCCTCTGCTTGGAAATCCTTGTCCTTGACCACTTACATGCCTAGCCCCCAAATCCTCCTCAATCTTCAAGTTCTGTTTTGCAATCACTTTCTCCAAGACATTTCTTACTCACCAAGTCCAGGTTAAGTTCACACAGTCCTTATACTTGACTCTATAAAATCATTTATATTCTTATATCACACTACTCTTAAAGCTCCACAAGGCAGAAATCACAACTGTTCTCACCTGTCTGTCCTCTCTCAGCAAACTCTTAAAACAGTCAAATTTACTGAAATATGATTCGCAGACAGCAAAATGCAGAAATTTTAAGTGTACAGTTAGATGAATTTTGACAATGCATAACTGTCAGCCCAAACAAGGCACAGAGTATTATCATCACCCCCTAAAGTTCTTAATATTATGCATATTATATGTTTATAAATATAAATGGTCTGTTCAAGTGACAGATATATTAGGAGACAATTACAGCAATGTGAATTTCATGTTTACTTTTGTAAATGTCATCCACAAGAAATACTAGGTGAAGACAGAAAACTGCACCTGGCTAACCAAGCCACAAAGGAATACACAAAACAGACACACCTCAGAAATGGACCTGCTACCTCAATTCACATCATGAGCTATTCACAGCCGATATTTCAATTCATCTAATTTCGGAATTAACCTCCTTCCATCACTTCACAACAGCTGACAAACAGCTAACCCTTCCAATATTCGTTTCTACAAGCAAATTTCTAGTCTTTATTAATATAAAGTACCATACTTTTATAGTACTTCCTAACCAATTAACATGTATAAAACTGTGCTTTTATTATGTTCCTATCTTTTTCATTTGTTACTAATGAAGTTGGGGTTTTTTGCTCCTAGCACATTTTCCCCATAAGTCCTGTGATTTTTAACAGCACAGTTCTTTTTAGGAATACATATTTTGCAGTAGAGCAAAACTACCTGTTGAAGTGGTGGAGGCAGACATCTTTGCCTTTTGCCCAATCTTAGGAGTGAAACATTCATTAAAGCGTCATTTACTGTGATTTTCAGTTGTAGGCTTTTCATATTTACTCTGTCAAATTGAGGAAATTCCCTTCTCTTCAAAAGCTTGCTAAGCATTTTGATAATAAATGGGTACTGAATTCTGTCAAAAGCTTGTCCTACATCTATTTAATCTGATCATATGATTTTTCTACCTTTTTCCTGTCAACGTGCTGAATCACAATAATTGATATTTGAAAAGCTGAATTACTCTATATTCCTGGGATAATCTCAGTACAGCCATGGTGCATTATCCTTTTATATATTATGGACTTGATTTGCTAGTATTTTCTGGGAATGTTTGCATCTACGTTCATGAGGGATACTCGTCAGCAATTTTTTTCTTTTAATGTCTTTAACCAATTTTGGTATCACAGGTATTCTGGCCTGTAAAGCAAGTTGGGAAACATTCCCCTCTCTTCTATTTACTGAAAAAAGTGTGGAAAAATTGATATTATTTATTCCTTAAAAATTATAATTTACCAATGAAACTAAACAAGAAATTTTACTTTGTAAGAAAGTTGTTTTAAGTAGAAATCCATCTTTATATATTATTGGGCTATTCGTATCTGCTACTTCCTATGTCAGTTTTAGTAGATTGTATTTTCATCGAATTTGTCCATTTCTTGAACTTGCTGGCATAAAGTTGTTCATAATATTTCCTACTATCCTTTACATGGCTGTGGGATCTGTAACAATATCCCATTTTTCAGTCTTGATATCAGTAAAGTGCATTTTCCTACTATAGGAGAAAGTTTAAAATTCCCTCTAAACTCTCCTTTAGGTGAATCACAACACAACAAACTTTAGTATGTTATGTTTCCATTATCATTTATTTTGAAATATTTTAAAATTCCCCTTGTGATTCCTTCTCTGACCCACAGCTAACTGAGGATTTAGTGGCCCTAAGCTTTAGAGGATTGTGGTAATTTATTTTACTGATACCAACATTATTAACCTTTCCTTAAAACTGTATTACTTTGGCCCGGCTGGTGTAGCTCAGTGGATTCCAAGTCGGGGCACATGCATGGGTTGCAGGCCAGGTCCCCAGTGAGGGCCATGTGAGAGGCAACCATACATTGCTCTTTCTCCCTCCCTTCTCCTCTCTCTGAAAAGAAATAAATAAAATCTTTTAAAAAAAACTGTATTACTTTGTACCCTGGCTGGTATGGCTCAGTGGAATGAGTGCTGGCCTGCGAACCAAAGGGTCGCCAGTTCTATTTCCAGTCAGGGCACATGCCTGGGTTGCAGGCCACATCCCTGGTAGGGGGTGTGCAAAAGGCAACCACACATTGATGCCTCCCCCCTCTTCCTCCCTCCCTCGTCCTCTCTCTTTTAAAAAATTAAGTCTTTTAAAAAATTGTATCACTTTGTTTTAAATAGCCCTTTCTCTTTGGAAGTTAACAGAGGTAACACTTTAAACATTTACCATTGCCAGTGCTCTTCACTCACTCCTACTTGTAGTGTCCTTCATTCCTTTAAGATGTCATTCCATTGTCTTTTCATCGCCATTGTTTGATAAGAAGCCAGCCACCATTTACCTTACTGCTCCCAGTAAGGTCGGGTTTTTTTTTTGGTGGATGCTTTCAAAACTTTCTACTTAAAAGTGGTTCTTTCTCAGCAGTTTAATTACGATGTGCCTGGCCACAGTTTTTATATATTTACTTGCTTGGCATTTGCTGAGCTTCTTTGACACACACTGATTTTTTTCTCCCAAAGTTGGAAAATTAGTAACCATTACTTTATAATTGAGATATAATTCATATACAATTCACTTAAAATTATCATTTGAAAGAGTACAAGTCAGTGGTTTTCAGTATATTTACAAGGCTGTGCGAGCACCACTAACTATGTTTTCATCACACTAGAAACCTTATATCTGTAAGCAGTCACTCCCCATTCTGCCCCCTCTCCAGCCCTTGAAAACCACGAATATACTTTCTGTTTCTATAGATTTGCATATTCTAAACATTTCATATATAAATCATATAATATGCAGCCTTTTGTGTCTGCTTTCTTTCTCTCAGCATAATGTTTCAAGGTTCATCTATGCTATAACATGTATCAGTACTTCATTCCTTTTCATGGTCAAGTTATATTCCATTGCACGAATTCACATTTTATTTATACCTTCATCAGTTGCTGAACATTTGGGCTGCTTCCACTTTTTGGCTATTATGACTAACACCACTATGAACATCATGTACCTGTTTTGGGGCTGACATGTTTTCAATTCCCTTGGGTATTACCTGTGAATGCAATTAGTAGGTCATATGGTAAGTCCATGTTTAATCATCTGAAGAACGGACAGAACGTTCTACAAAGTGGCTGCATCATTACATTCCCCACATGAACATGAGAGTACCAATCAGTACACACCAAATGTCCAACTTTTGACTACAGCCATCTCTTTGGGTGTGTAGGAGTGACTTACTAGAGTCACTCTTTGCATTTTCCTAATGACTGATGATGCTGAGCATCTTTTCATGTGCCTACTGGTCATTTATGTGTCTTCTTTGGAGAAATGTCTACTTAAATCCCATTTTTTACTGATATCAGGAATGAAAATGGGATGTTGCTACAGATCCTACAGTCATTTAAAGAACAGTAGGAAATATTATGAACAACTTTATGTCAGCAAGTTTGAGAAATAAACAAATTCAATAAAAATACAACTTACTAAAACGGACATAAGAAGTAGCAGATACAAATAGCCCCATAATGTATAAAGAAGATGGATTTCTACTTAAAAACAACTTTCCCACAAAGTAAAATTTCTTGTCTAGTTTCACTGGTGAATTATAAATCCCTCCTTTGGAGAAATGTCTATATAAGGCCCAATTTTAATTGGGTTATTTACCGTTTTATTATTGAATTCAAAGAGTTTTTTGTATACCTTGGATACTAGACCCTATTAGATATGAGTTTACCAATATCTTCTCCTATTCAATGGGCTGTATTTTCATTTCCTTTGTGGCATGAATGTTTTCCACTTTGATGAAGTCCAATTTATCTATTTTTTCATTTGGTTGTTTGTGCTTTATGTGTCATACCTAAGAAATCACTGCCTAATCAAAGATCACAAAATTTGCTCCTATTTTCTTTTAACTTCAGTGCTTACATTTAGGTCTCTGATTCATTCCTACTTATTTTTTTGTAGGTGTCAATTTCATTCTTTTTCATGTGGATATCCAATTGACCCAGCACCATCTGTTAAAAATACTGTTCTTCCCTTCACTAAAGTGTCTGGACAAGCACCAAAAAAAAAAAAAAAAAAAAAAAATCAACTGCCCATAAATGTATGTGTTTATATCTAGACTCTCACCTATATTCTTAATCTATGTGTCTATCTTTATGCCAGTACTACACAGTTTTGTTTACTGTAGCTTTGAAACTAAGAAATAGGAGTGTAATCATTGTTTCTTAATAATGCTTTTTTTTTTTAGTTCATTTTCTCTTTTCTCTCCTTCTAGGACTCCAATTACATGTATGTATGTACCCTGCTTGATATCCTAGAGGTCACTGGGACTCTGTCCCTTCCCCCTCCCTATGTTCTTTTCTCAGTTCTTCACATTAGAAAATTTGTATGGACCTGTCTTCAAGTTCACAGTGCCTTTCTTGTGCTACCTCCAGGTCACTGTTAAGCCCATCGAGTGAATTTTTCATTTTGGGTATCATTCTTTTCAGCTCTATAATTTTGTGATATTTTAAGTCACTGAGTTTTTAATAGTTGCTTTAATTCATTGTCTGTGAATTCCAAATATGGGTTACCTTAGAGTCAGTTTATATTAGCAGCATTTCTTCCTCCTGATATGGTTCAAGTTTTCCTGCTTATTTACATTCTAGTAATAGTTGGTTGTATGCTGGACATATAAATACTGTCTTTCTTGTTGTTTTTTCCTGCCTGATGCCTCTCCATGATCCCCAAAAAGCTTAATTTTTTACTGTATTAGGGCAGATCCTGAGCAATCTTTATAATAGGAGTTGGCCAACTTTTTTGGTAAAGGGCTAGACAGTAACTGCATTAGACATGTGGGCCACAGACTGTCTATACCAAGTGCTCAACTCTGCAGCTGTAGCCCAAAAGCATTATATAAACAGCTTAGCATGGATGGCTGAACTTCACTACAACTTGATTTTTTTCAGCCATTAAAAAGTATAAAAACCATCCTTAGATCACAGGCCATACAAAAACAGCCAGTGGGCCAGGTCGCAATTTGCCAACACGGCCCTGAAGTATGCTCCTTACTCCCATAGCAAGTCCTTCGTGGTGTCTCAGATAAATGCCCAATATGTTAACCATGTCTCTCTCTACTGTGGATGGGCTGGGATCCAACATCTCCAGGCATCATGGGATTTGTCCCACTCTTAATCCCCTAACTTGTACTCTGTACTGGTCCTTGAGGAATATCACTTATGCAAGAGAAGCCCAGTCCTCAGCCAAGTATTCACTTGGGTGGAAACCCACACTTATATATCTGCTCCCTCTTCTCCAATACCTTGTCTAACAAGTTCTAGTGGCTTCAGCAGTCCAGAAGTCCAATCTCTGCATCCTCAGATCAATAGCACTTCCATGCCCTGGTTGAGTCCAACTCCCCATGACACAGCCAGGAACTGCCCTTAAGTTTCACTGGGCTAAACATGGGGCTCATCTTGTTTGCTCCCTTTCTCTCTAATATCCAGTGCCTGAAACAGTTCTACTTCATATATTTTGTTCAGTTTTGTAACTGTTTATGGCCGGGAAAAAATCCAATCCAGTTACCCTGTCATAACTGAAAGCCACTATTAACCTCAATAAACATCTGATGATTAAATTAATGAGTTAAACAAACAGTATTTCATACAATTTTACGTACATGTGACTATCCATGATCTTTACCTCCCAGATCGTGAACAGGACCTGTGACTTGCATTTACCAAAAGAATGTGGTAAAGGTCATATATTACTTCTGTGATTAAGTCCCATATAAAACTCCAGTCTTGCTACCAGACTAGCTCTAGGGGCTCTTTTTGATGACCCAATGGACTAAACTCAAATGTCGGGAAAGTCTACATGGCAAGGAACTATACACAGCCTTTAGGTGCCGAGTGCAGCCTCTAGCTGACAGTCAACAAGAGCTGGCCCTCAGTCCTACATTCACAATGAATTCTGCCAGCAAACTGAGTGAGCTTGGAAACAGATCCTCAAATCTCCAGGCAAGAATACAGCCCAGCCAACATCTTGTAGTCCTGTGAGATCCTAAGCAGAAGATCTAGGTAAGTCTGACCCATAGAAACTATGAGATAATGTTTATTGTCTTAAGCTGCTACATGTGTGGTGATTTGTCACACAGCAATAGATAACCAATATCATATACAACTGAAAGATACTATAAAACAGCCACCAATATTTAGAGCCAAGAAACACTGGTATCAGAAACACAGAAGATGCTATGAAATATATTCAAGAACATGGGAAGCTATCTCAGACCACAAATCTCATCAAAAAAAAAAAAATTCTTTCAAGAAAAATAAAACTGTAAAGTAAAAACTCATGGTAGCAGATAAATGTTTTCCAAAATTCTAATTTTCACTTAAAAGTTCAAATTTTGTCACTGGCAACAAATACTATCAGTTATTTTACTGGCAATGTAAGGCTCACTTTGTTTATTTTCAAGAAACTGTCTGATAAATACCCAAGTCTAAATAACCACAGTTTGTCTATTAGTCACTTTTTAAAATAAAAATTGGTGTTTCATGAAAAAAAGTGGCTTGCTCAGCTTGCAACTCAAAGAAGGGCCCAAGTGTTTTCCTTAGAAAACCACAATCTTTGGCATACAGCAAGGGTTTTAGGTGTACTTCCAATAGGAGATTAAAAAAACATGAACTTAAAAGTGAAAATTAATACTAATTAGTAGTCTGCACTGCTTCAGCCAGAGCAGTCAGAGTGTGGCAGTGGAGAATAGTACTGGCTTGGTGCACTGCCTTGCTTTGGGCTAAGGTGCTAACAGTTTTACCCACCAACACTTTCACAGACCAGTACAGATGTAAACAGAGTGGAAAGGACAAACAACATCTTAATATTATTAAGGGAATAGATTTGACAAGATTGTGGAAACTCCCACGAGTCCACAATCCCCTTTCAGAACCATTACATTACACCAACCCTAACAAGTCTGAGGCTGCCTATCAGTATCGCAGCCCATCGACTCACTCAATCAGTAACTATGGAGGGCTTGGTGTGCAGTGCCGGTAGGTCCCTAAAGCGTCGGAGTGTCTCCGTGCCACTCACTCACATATCCCAAGCTCCTAGGACAGTGCCTGGATGGCACACAGCAGACTCTCATTATTTGTTGAATGAGTGAATAAATAAGTAGCCATGATACATTTTAACATAAATTTCAAAGTATTTTAGAGTGTATTACACACACACACATACACACATTATTGGCACTATTTTTCAACACAGTGGGAAAGGCTTGTTAGGAAATATGGGACCTCTAGTCTTATTTTGCTTGTAGTAGTTTCATCTTCATGCCATTCTAAACTTATTAGGTTCACAGACATGAGTTTCACTTTGCATGGTACCGTGGAAAGCAAAACTCTTGTATCTCAGAACCATGTCCTCACTCTGTATGGTTCTAAATGACTTTTCAGATTCTTAACATGCCTCCTTCCCATTATCCACTGCCATTTCAGAACCAGTGCCTACTAATCAAATAATGGAGGTGTTTGTGAATTCTGGAAGGGTAGGGGGAGTGGAGAATCAGGGTGGTTTGGAGGAAAGCGCGGCCAGCACTTTATGAAAGAGAGAAAATTAGGTTACAATAAATCTAGCCTGGTCTCTTTAAAACTAGAAGAATTAAAATTTCCCAAAACAGAATTAGATAAATTATTTAGACTTCTATGTCCTAACCTTTCTTTCAACTCAATCAAAAAGGACTTAGAGTTACCCAGTTTTAAGTTTTCTCCTGCCCTACTCCCATGCCCACATCTACTATGAGGATTTTGTTCTTCCTATTTGAAATTTATTTCTTAATATAAATACCCCCAAGTATTATAAATTCTAAAGGACATTTGGCTCCAACAAGAAAAGGTTTCATACATTAAATGTTTAAATGGTTCCGTCAAAGTTAGGAAGAAATGGAAAGGTATTTTATAGATAAACACTAATGGCAACTTAGCAATTAAAATGTGCCATAGGAAAAGCAATAAACAGCTTCACTTTAAAAAAATTTTATTCTAAGTCTACTTACTAAGTACCACAAGTGGGACAAATGGGAAATGCTATTTAAACTATACCTTAAAATGTACTGTGATGTTCCAAGGAAGAGCTGAACTTGATGCAAGAAGATCAAATAGCAAACCAATTGGATAATGCCTAAAAATGAAAGAGTATATTTTAAGAGAGAATAAATACTTAAAGTTATAACTACAACTCAAAAATAAATTTCCAGCATGTTTTAACATCAGTATCAGGGGACTTAAACCACGTATCACAGAAAGGTGACAATTTACACCATTTCTTGCCTGGGCTGATATGGTATAACATTCAGGCATCAGGTGGTTTTTCTTCTAGTCATTTCATTCCCCACGGAAGCCTCAGTGTAGGTAAGGAGATTGTGTAAGGCATTTTTTATCAGCCATGGGCACTGTTATGTTACACTGCTGTAATACCTAATTATCATCCTAGTATTCATGTTGGGCAATCAGTTCCTTAAAGCTTATTTAAATATATTTTCAATTTTTAAAACAACTTAAAATTTTAGAAAATTTTAGGAATTGAGAAGAGCAACTAAAAGAACATACAATTGCCTATTTTGCGGTTATTACTATAATATTAAAATTATAGCACATAAATTTCCAATCTTTTACTTACGCATACATATCTAAATATAGATTAGGCTTTTCCTTTCCAAACCACTGTATTCTGTTTTTTTTCATATAACAATAAGTCAAAATTCTCCAAAATTACTGAATAATTCATTCTGGAATTTGGAACCTAATTCCAAAATGTTTAAAAATAAGTAAATTTTGGGCCCTGACTGGCATGGCTCAGTGGGTTGGGTGTCACCCTGCAAATCAGGTCGCTGATTCAATTCCTGGTCAGGGCACATGCATGGTGTGCAGGCCAGATCCCTGGTTGCGGGCGTGCGAGAGGCAGCTGACGACACTGGACATGCGATCGCACATCAATGTTTTTCTCCCTCTCATTCTCCCTCCCACCCCCTCTCTCTCTAAAATAAACAAATAAATGGAATTTCTTAAATAAGAGGTTTCCTAATGTAACCCTTACTCACAGTGAAGAAAATTATTTAGCAATAAGAAAAATAATACAAACCTCGCAAACTTCAATGGACAAACCTTATTTTTAAATCACCATTTTAAAGAATCTAAAGTAGCTTAATCAGTAAATCGGAATTAAATTATAATCCTAACAAAGGCAAAGAGAGGAACACTTGGTGCTGTGCACAGTCAGCCCCATTGGTTCCCACCTATTGGTGAATTACTCCTAGATTCAAGACCTAAAAAATTTGAAACTACATCTTATTTCCCTCAAAATAAGTGATCCAATATATTACACCTCACCAAGATTGAAATGTTGGCTAATACCATTTGTTTGCTTATGTCTACATAATATAGTTGTGGAAAAGTCATCAATCATTAGAGATTATATATTTATTTAGAATGTATTTAGGATGAATGCCCTGCTAGTAAAATAAAACAATGGGTAGCTTTAGTCACATGAGTTGTATTCCTTAATAATAACCCTTAAACTTCTATTCAACAGTCCGCATCTAGTGCAAATCTTTCATAAATAGAAATGAATACTGAAGGAAATTTTGGACTACCTAAATATGAATAGGGTATTTCCCTTCAGGATATTCTGATACCAGAGAAAACTGGCCTCAATCAAAACCTAAAGTAAAAATAATTAAAAAACAAAAATATTGCACTAGAGACAAATTATAGATTCTATCCAATTCTGGTTCCTCTCTCTGAACTCTTTAAAATTGTATAAGCTCTATGTAATGCCTTATATCTTTACAAAAGAGACCTTTATTAGTCTTCATTTTTTTTAACAGACTGTTCCTCTTAGGTATCCACAACTAAGTTAAGAATGAATGTGGCTATTTAACAGAGCATACTGCTTTCCAAATTCTGCACAGTCTTGCACATAATTATAGAATCCCTTTAGCAAATTAAGCCATGGACCTATTGGATAGATTCACCAGTGATCCCATAAAATGGCTAGCAGTCCACTGTTGTGCATATTCTCTGCCATTCGCAATGAAACTGCATGCAAACTCTAAAGTTAAATAAGACACTATCTTAAAGCAGTTGATAATGTCATATAAAATCAAACAAAATTTTAAAAATAATAAGTATTTGGGTCAGAATAACAAGTTAATGTAAGAAGACTTATTAATTATTTTTTACTCTCAACATTAAAACAATGACTCTAGGTGCACAGAATCTTCAACAAAGTGGATAATAAACAGCTGTGAATGCATAAATCAGAAAGCCACAAAATAGTGAACCCTCGGCATGCCAAGAAGATCCAATGGACCCAATTTTAGGTTCTGATTTTTTTTTTCTGAGATGATTTATATTAGGTTTGATACTTTGTAACTTTCATTCTTTCTTAAAATATCTTCCAAAAATCATAGCGAAAACTCACTCAAAAAAAAAAGAACACTCCATCTAGTAATTTCCATATAGATCCCCTGGACCCTTTTATAAATCTATGATATATTATGGGATCTTGGTGATCTCATTTTTTCCCTCTATCTTGAAACACTTTGCTATTTCACCATTCTTGGAATTATTTCATCATTACGTAGCAACTATTCCCAACTATGCTAAAAAAGACTAACATAGTAAGTATTTGGAAGAATAATGACATGCCTATAAGGATGATACAATAATGCACCCTTCTTCCATTTTCTTACTGTGTCACCTAAAATAGCACATCGTAAAAATTTTTTAAAAGGATGCAGACCCCATCTTTGCAGTCTGCTTTTAGCTATCATTAATACAGCAGAAAATTCAAAATGTTGTATATTCCACCTATAATAGAAAAGAGAAGAAGATTGAGAGGAAGATGCTACACAGTGATTAGATAAATCACGATTTGTGCAGACAGCTGTACTTTAATGACAATGGTAAAACCGATTATTTCAGTGAAATCTCAAGACTATGAGTCTTTAGACGATAATATGCTGGGTAAATTTTATGGAACTCAAGAACTAATGAATAAATAATATACTTCTAAAGACATATGGCATTCTTATTCACTTAGTCATTCAACAGAAAGGTCTATTTGAATGTACAACTAATGAGCAATTAGTTGCATTCAGAGGATGTTGCCCATTTCAGGTATATATAATCAAAACCAGGAAAACTAGAAATTAAAATATAAATCTGTTGTATTTAAATGCTTATTAAAATTTCTAATGAAGTTGTTATACATTATTCCTTTATTCTTACTGCTCTGCGTTTTTTAAAATAATGACTTAAATAGATACTAAAGATTAGGGTAGAAATTTAAATATGGTTTCTAAAATGTACTATTTAAATACATTTAAAATATTATTAAAAAAGCATTGTAAAAGCATAAAAACTTAGGAGTAAAGTAATTATTTACTTGTTTCTATTGTCAAGTTATATGGCTCATCTGTGGCTCAATGCAGATGTTTATGTCAGAATGATTTGATGCAAGGACACTAACTCCAAAGAAAAATACTGTCCTAATTAACTGTTTCTAAGATCACCTGTTTCTAAAGAACCTATTAAAATGCAAGAAAATCTCTAAAAGAAAACCAGTAAAAATTAAAGGTACTGAATTTCTCTTACACTATAAAATCTGCTTTATGGCAAAGATTTCAAAATTCCTAATTTGCACAACTCCTCTAAACAGATATTCTAGAGAGTTTTTTCAGGAGGGTCCTAACCCACAACATAGAAACCACATAAGCCATAGCTAAAAGTAAATCACAATGTACCCATTTCGCTGTTAGGTTGTTACTCCTGCCAACATAAGCTAAATTTAATAGCAAAGAAGTGGTAAGGATCTGAACCTGGAATATATCCCAGAAGAGGATCCAACTAGCTAAAGGTTTGATCCATTGACCTAAAAAATTGACTGCACCAGAAGACCCAGTGTTATGTTTATTTTCGCATTTTATTCATTTTCTTTCTCTTCCTTAAATTGCTCTAGTCTTTTCTAAATTCAATTCTCAAAACGAGTAATATTTTCATTTTTCTTTGTATAGTGTTGTTTCTTTTTACCCTTTCATTAGTGCTAAAATACGGGGTCCATCAGAGGTAGTAAGGCTTTGCTTGAGTGTGGCCGGTAGAATATGTGAATGTCTCACTTGAAATGGACAGCAATTTGAACATTTCACCTAAAACGCCATAGGGCGTGTTTGAGTGTGATATTGTTATATTACTGAATTACATGTTTATGATTTTTTAATAAAAAAGGGGCATTATTTGTGCCAGACCTTGTACACATACACAGCTGGCACACAGCACAGTGATAGTGGATATGCTCTGAGGTCAGCCAAGGGTGGCCATTCTAAACACCTGCAGTCAGACAACAAGCCAGTATGCTAAGGTCAGCATTGAAAAGGATCTTCCCCATATGCTAGAGAACTACTGTCCCACCCCATTTCACTGAAATGCATCCTATTCATAAGTCTGCTACAGGTTTAACTGAAATGTAAACCAAAATAAGTTAATAATTATAATTAGTTTTTCCTTACCCAACCTATGGTACAAACAACTGTAGACTAGCACTGTTTTACACCTTTCTCTTTTTCAAAAAAGATTTCATTTATTTTTAGAGTGAGAGGAAGGGAGGGAGAGAGAGAGGGAAAGAAATATTGATGTGAGAAAGTAACTCGATCAGTTGCTTCTCACATGTCCCCAACTGGGGACCAGGTCCACCACCCAGGCATGTGCCCTGACTGGGAGTCGAACCAGCGACCTTTCAGTTTGTGGGACAATGCCCAACCCACTGAGCCACACCAGACAGGGCAGTTTTACATCTTTCCAAGCCTATTCTTAATGTACAAAAAAGTACAAAAATAACCAATAACCAAAGGACTACTACATGTAAAAAATGCTAAGTAAACCACATTTCAAAAATCTGGTTTACAGAATAATTTTTAAAATTCTACAAATTTATAACCTTAGAAAAACGGTTAGAACAAAAAGAAAAGAGGCTGTACAGTATTTACGATAAAGGTGGTAAAGTTATAGTATTAATAGTAGTAAACTGATAGTAGTATTATTACTATCCCATAGTACAGTATTAATTCTGGGTTATTCTGTTATGTCTATGTTTAAAATAAACATAAGTATTTGGTTCTTTTTTAAAAATTAAAAAAGTAGTCTCAACTTCTTTCAACAAATCCTGAAAATAAGTCAATTTACACAAATAATACCCTATTAGAGAGATATTTGCTTTATAGTTGACAAAAGAAGCTTTTCTAAGTTTTATACCTCAAGGCTTAAGATCTAAACCAATTATCAGGGTATACTACCAAACTATTCTTTAGAAGAACCAAGAACTGTTCTCTTAAAATAAGTCTAATACAAAAGTAACAAACTTTGAAACATGAGTTGTAACAAGATACTTCATTCTTTAAAATGCAATGTTAGAGCACCCTCTGCTGACTAATCAACTCAATTCACTTAAAAAAAAAAGAGAGCCTTACATTTGACTTAGATCAGTACTTCCCATTTCTCAGGTAATTTAAAAAAGTTAAATAGACAAAAAACTGTAGAAGATAAAGCACTGATCAGATAAAACCTCCTTGGAGTCCCTCCACAAATCAACACTATATTACGTATTCATTACAATGATGACACTGCTCTTAAACGTTTTTCTATTCTAATACAGAAATTTAACATAAGCAACTAGAAAGAAAATACAGAATTGGAGAAAAACAACTCACAAATAGAATATCAGCAGGTGTAGTGGAAAGAGCTCTGAACTAAGACTCTAAATATGGTCCTATTTATTTATTTGAACAAATTATTTTATTTATTTTTGCCTCAGTTTCCTCAGTAAAAGAGACTAATTCACTCCTTGAGCAAGCACGGCCTCGGCATCTCTCACATGCTGCTGCTCAAGGCACAAAGCCCCAGCTTAAGCATCTCACATGGACATTTAAACACCTATAACAATAAATACAAAAATGAAAAGGAGTTATGGAGGGAGAAGGAGTATCAATATATGCTCTTCCTTCCTTTTTTTTTTTTAATGAATTGTCTAAACTGGTGTTTGATTTCCTTTCTCACTGGAATTTATTTGACACTCTGAAGAATCGAGCATAAGAAAGATGCTATCATTCTACTCAAATAAATGCTCCTTAACTCACTGAAATACTTGTATGGTCTCAAAAGCCCAAGTCCTACAAAGCTTCAACAGTAACTGCTACACGATTATCCTATCCTATGAAGCCTACTGCTTAATTAAACACCAGGTAAATAGTCTATTTCCAGGAAGATAACTTCTTTTAACACAGGAGAAAATTACTATTGTTGGGAGCAAAGAGAGGAAAGATAAGACAGCCCAGATGTCCTGGCTTATATTCATGCCTCCGAAGTTATTCATTCCTTAAATATATGGAGTACTGAACAATACTAAAGGAAAGTTGTATCCAAAGCCGTTATATACAGTGAACTTATTAATAAGTCATAACTATACAAGTGATATCATGTATAAAAAGTTAACATCCCTAAAATGATGATCCCAACACAATCACTTTCATACAAGCTCTCTAAAAAGGAGGGTAATTTCACTCTTTAATAAAAGGCATTCAAAGGGATACATACTGACAAAGTAGGAACATGATACATCTAAGTCAAAAATATTACTCTGTAGAAACAGGGGTCCACATGTCCAAATACTATTTATTGATATCACAGGTACAATACAAATCATATCAAATGCAAAAAACAGCCTCCACACAGGACAGATTAAAAGAGTAGCTGGATAACTTAACAATCATTTACTATAAAAGCTAAATTGAGGTTTCCCATCTTTTCTAGATTTTCTCAACTGGGGGGGTGGTTTTGCACCCCACACAAAACACTCACCGTCACGACGAGAAGGAATGTTTACCGGCACTGGTGGGTAGAGGCCAGGACTGCTGCTGAAAACCCTACAATACACAGGGTAGCCCTCCCACAACAAAGCATTACCCAGGTCAAAATGCCAACAGGGCCCCTGTTAAGACACCCTGCTTTCCAATAACAAAGCCTCGTGTCAGTCGCACAGATTCTTACAATAATCTATAACTAATACACATAAATCAATAATTACAACATCCAACTATAATATAGATCTGTCAAGAATACAGCTACCGTATGTTTCAGACCATAAGACACACCTAGGTTTTAGAGGAGGAAATTGGAAAAAAAAATTTTGAAGCATAAAATATGGTAAAATATTTAATAACATAAATAACATTCAGACTATAATTCAACTACACTTGGACTATAAGACGCACCCCCATTTTCCTCCCAAATTTGAGGGGAAAGTGCATCTTATAGTCTGAAAAATACGGTATATCCTATTGCTACTAACCCGCAATCTTTTCCCTCCCTCCTTTCCCACTACTCTTCTGATCCTAACTCCTCTTACATTTCTTTTAAGCCACCTTCCCATTCCAAAACCTCCAACTCTTTGGAGACATAGACATGGAAAATACTTAATTATCTTGCCTGGGGCTAGAGTCTTGAATCTAATATATGATCATGAACCTCAGTACAGTTTTGATTTAAAAATTTAAAAAGAACCTTGTCATCCCTTTCTAGAACCACCTCAAAAAGGTAGAGAGGTGACCCATAACTCAATACAAAATATCATCCTGTGTATTTCTGAACCATTATGAAAAATGCGCTCACTCATCAGCACAAGATGAGTTCCAAAAGTTCTCTCCTTGTTTCTAAATAATCCTCGAATTCAGCTGCACTGATTAAACACCACTAGCTTCCTCTTATTTAAGTCTCTTTTAAAACTCATTGTAATACTACCAGAATCAGAGAGCAAGTCCATTTTTAACCTATTTCTACTCTTCATGTTCCATTTCAATTTTGATTCAGTTCGTATCTACATGGCAGTATTTCAACACATGGCAGCATACCCTGAATCTTTTTTCCATGTTCTTCTCTCTGTACTTTCTCCAATTTTGTTAAATACTTTTGGAAGCACAGTGAACAAAACTTCCAATAATAGAGGAAGTACAAAATACATCATCTATACATGGATAAACTCAGATTTAGGATTTATTTTCAATACATTTCTTAAAGATAAAGCAATATCAAAATTATTTTTTACATGAAAAGGAAATCAATGTATTTAAATACTAAACCAAGGTCAGATGAGATGTGCATATGGCACAGAGATCGACCCCATGTGGCCATCGGTTTGCAAGATGCCACTGACAGTAATCACGTGAACACAAGGTCTGTAAAGATTTTGGAGATAGAAGCAAAACTGAACAGTGTCAAAGAGTACTTGTTCATAAAGCGGTTTTAAATACACTTTCCAACCCCCCTCCCATAAACAAATATATTATTATGCCATCTAAAAATATACTGAAAATATACAAATCTGTCCAGTCTCCCATGCATCCAAATAGAAGGCAGAAACATTTCAATAAAAAATTCTAACAATAGTTTAAAATTTACTAGAAAAAAGATAAATAAAAATAGAAAAGAAAAAACTAGCTTAAAATTTACTATATTATATGAGCCAGACCAGTGATTTCTTTATAAAATTTTAAAAAAATTGCAGGGCACTAAACCTTCTTAAGGTTAGCATATACTCAATGCTTAATAATGCAGAAGAATTCACTCACCATTTCAGTGGTGTGCCTTCATATTCAAACCATATCTCACTAATGTCTTCTTGTCTCATAACCTTCTGAAAGTGCTTTTTCACCTTGTCAGTTACCAACGTCAAATAACTTACTCTTGGCAAAAGCAACTGAAATGAAAATGTGTAAAACCATATTTATTTACTATGTAAAAATATATACATACTAAAGAGGTTTTTGAATTTTAAGGAAAAACAACCATGTTTTTGCATTATTTTGAATAGTCCATACAAAGTCAACTGCTTTTTATAAAAAATCAAAGGCTTAAAGGTTTAAGATGTTTTAAAATTTCTTATGAGATCATCACTTTAAGTCCAGCTTATAGCATAAATGCCTAGGATAAACACACAAATCTAAGTACATGCTTTCCGTTACAATTTTCTCCAAGTAAAGAACAATGTAACCTGATGTCATACTATTTAGGACTTATTATTTCTACTAAGTGTAACTTAAAAATATGATTCATCTGAGTTAATAAAACTGTTCTGAGAGGATAATCAATTCAGTCCTAATGTACAGCTTGACTGATTGATCAGGACTTCTCAATTGATCTCTCATGTTTTGATAACCTACTATGTATTACATTAGTTGCAACAAAGAATACCAAGGAGGACATAATCTGTCCTCCCCCATATGAGGCTACAATAGAGGTAAAAAAAAAAGAGTATTTTTATAAGTATTTACAAAAATACTCATGGCAGCACAAGGTCTTTAAAAGTCAAATAGCGATTTCATTTCATGAACAACAGGGCCCACTATGATACCATGAATAAAAGAATGGCATGTTGAGAAACACCACTTGAAGAACAGTCTGGCAGCTGTACATAAAAGACTGAAAGAAGACTACAGACAGGAAATCTGTTAAGGAAATAATATTACATGAGGAGATGGAAAAGAAATGGAGAAGTGGGGAAGGTCTGGAAATCAGAACAGATTTTGCTGATTATTAATAAAGAAATCAAAGAGACGCTTAAAATCAAGGAGAACCACTGGCTTCAGGAATATATACAAAGAGAAATATCCTGGTTAAAAGAAGTGTTATTTAATCACTGAAGCTCAAGATAACAGGCCTCAAGTAGGTAAGAGAACATGACAATGATCCAAGGGGCTGCAGAGAACGAGGGTGCAGGAGGCATGCTTATGCACAGAATAGACGGGTCTAATACTATGAACAAGCTGTTGGATAGTATTGTGGACTCAACAGAACAGAAGCCCCTTTTACAAACAGCTAGAATGTGATTAGAAAGAAAAGAAAAAGGGAACTAACACTAGTATAAGAAAAAGCACTAGTCATTTTACAGGAAGTATTATCACCACTGTTTTATATCAGCTTAACTTTCCGACATCACATTTTATTACATAAATGGCAAAGAAAAGATTCATTAGTCAGAAAACAACTGCATCAAATACTGATTCAACATGGACAGTCTCTGAGAAATTAAAGCAGCATGGTAAATTGGCCATTTTTTAAAAATAAATACATACAATCTACCAGCTTAGTAAGTTCTATAAGTCCAGAACTTTAACTTAAAGTATCTGTTGGGCACTTAATAATAAAAACAATAATAATCTGCAGAGAACGATGTTAACCTACGGAGGTCATAAGAAGGAAGACACACTAGGACCAATGAGTAGCCCATCAGCTCCTGATTTCGGAGAGTGCTGTATTACATGCCTTGGGTTTCATCAAAGTTGCCGAAAACTTCACAAATGATTTTCATGAAACAAAAACTTCTTTACAGTAAGGAAATGAGGAACATTAGAATGCATGCTCCATTAAGACAGAAATATTTGTGTTTTGTTCACTGCAACATTCCCAAAGCACCCAGTATTTGCTGAATGAATCAGAGATACCAAAAAAAGTGCAACAAAAGGCCAAAATGATAGTTACTAAAGACTGCCCCTCCTTAATATTCTGTAGTTGAAACCTTCTGTTTCAAATTGGCCTATGGGGGTATTCTGTAACTGATATAAGTAAGTATAGTAGCTCTAAGAAATAACTCTAGACTTAAGAATGACTACATTAGATACAATTTATCTAGTAAATTTTAAATAAAATATCTAATAAATATTTAAACAGGTAAAAATGAAAAGAAAATAACAGCAAAAAGACGTCACCCTGCCTTATACATCCAAACCGTACCACTCGTTTTTCTCAGTTGTATCTCATCAGTTTACTTTAAGTTCTTGTTTTTAATCCTGGTATACCTAGCATAAAATTGACCATTTTCATCATTTTTAAGTGCACAGTTCAGTGGCATCAAATACATTCACACTGTTGTGCAACCATCACCACCATCCATCACCAGAACTTTTCACCACCTCGAACTCAAACTCTGTACATACCAAACAATAATTCCCATTTTTATCTTCCCCCTGGCCCTTGGTAATCACTTTTCTACTTTTTGTCTTTTGACTTCGACTATTAGAGGTACCTCATATTACTGGATCATAAAAATATTTGTCCTTTCGTGCCTAGGCTTATTTCATTTCTATTAAAATCTTCAAGGTTCTTTAAGTTCTTTTAGTATAAAAAGGACTAACTCCCTCTGGGGTACTGTCAACTACATGGAATCTAGGGTTCTCTTATTCCTCCTTTAGCACTTGTCACATACTCAGTGACTATGGCACAAGTTGATTCATTTTCTTCTATACAGCTTGTAAAGAGAACACATGCCTTATATAGTTGTATAAGTTCCTTATGTCTCTGAAAAAGGTGCCTGTACTATTATTTGTTCATGCTAAATCTTACTTTAACAATTTTCATTATAAAATTAGAGAATTGCTTATTTAGAACAAAAACAGAATTAAAATATACCAGAATTCTGTTCCATTTCAATGTGTGAGGCATCATACCAAGCAATAAGGATAGAGCCCTGAGTAAAACATACAGTTCTTCCCCTCATGGAGCTTATAGGCTGGAAAGGAAGACAGACAGTAAAACAAAATTTAAAATGTGTAAATCCAAGGAGGAGGTAAAGAATGTTCTAAGAACAAGTAGCAAAGGAATATAACCTAATCTAGGTCCTCAGGAAAAGCCTTGATAGGAAGTCTATTTTGAGGCAACAGTCGAAAAGACAAACAAGAGTAAACCACACATGGGTGGTGTGGGTGCCCGGGCATAAGCAGGGGTGAGAGAGACCGCTGCTCCCTCACTCCAGACAGAGAAAACTGCAAGAAGGCACGGAATGAATACGAAAAGGCAGGCCGGCACACATGAGGAAGCATAAGTTGAATATGACAAGAATGTAGAGGGTTGGGACAGAATAGTACTAAAGAAGCAAAAGACAAAATTATGAAGAACCTTGTACACTACATTAAGGACCCTGAGGATGATGAAAAGCCATTAAAGGTTTTAAGCAGGCAGGTAACAAGATCAGATAGGTGTTTTGAAAAGATTTTACCAACTGCAGACTAGACAATGGAAAGAGGACAGACTGAAACCAAGAAAATCAGTCAGCATTTAGGTCATCCATCAGTTTTTAAATGGTGGTCTGACGTAGCCTGGTAGCAGTGGGAAGGAGTGAAATGAATTAGGTAAGTCTGACAGATATTTCAGATAAAAAAAAATCAGATGGACTAAGTCACTGATCTCACGACAGGGATATGGGAAAAGGAAGATTCGAACGATGAGCTGCACATTAATTACCAGTAGTAACAATTAATTAGCCAGATGATAGGTCTACGTGCCAAAACAGGAAGGAAAGATGGCAGATGACCAGACTGTCTGGAGGTAAAGATGGTGAGTCCAGTTTCAAACACTCTCACGCTGAATTCCTTCAAGACATCTAAGTGAGGATACTCACCAGACACACACATCTAGAGCTCAGAAGTAAAATCTTGAGAGTTGTCAAACAGAAACACTCAAGGCATAAAAGTGGGTAAGAGGTCTGGAAGGAAAAAGTGAAATGAAAAATAATACAGGCAAGTGCTGAAGAATGCCAACAATGAGGAACAAGCAAAGGAGGGAAACATTGCAAAGAAGACCACACACACACACACGCCCCCAGAAAGGTAGAAACAAAACCAGAATATTAGACACTGGAGTAAGAGAGAACAGAACCACAAAATGGGAGAAAACTGTCAATAATTCATTCAAGGAAATGAGAATTCAAAAACACTCTAGGTCTAACAAAAAAGATGTCATTAGCGACTCTGGCAAGAATGTTCTGTTGTAGTAGTCAAAATGTAATCCCAGTGAAGTAAATGGTGGCAGGTGAGGAGACAGTGAGTACAGACCACCTTTTCCAAGTGCGGCTATGAAGGGAAAGCAAGAGGTTGAAAGAGAATGGCCAACAGAAGGTTGTTTAGAACAGGAAGAACTGAAGACAATACAAACGCTGAAAAGAAGAAGCCAGTAGATAGAAGTTGAAAGTAAAATAAACAGAGATGGCAGTGGTGGAGACTATGAGAACCACCAGCTTCCTGAAAAGGCAAGAGACGGGACCAAGAAAACAGATGGAAGATGGGCCTTGCCTAGGAGGGAGGATACCTTGGCCATTGAAACAGGAGAGGAGAAGTAAACATGTGAGAGTGCAAACAGGGTTTGTAGACTCGGTGGCAGAAACTTAAGAAGGCCCTATCATAGGCTTTCTATTTTCTTTGTGAAGTAGGGAGTGAGGTCACCTGTTAAGGATGAAAGATGGTATCAGGGCTCAGAGAATAGTTATAAAGAACAGAGACACCTGACTAAGGAAACAAAAAAGGACTGCTGGGTAATGTTTAGGGTCCACTCAGATTGATGGTCGCATGTCTGATTATATGATTTCCTCTGGTAACAAGTCACAAAATACGAATCTAAATTAGTAAGTATGTTTTTACATTAGAATGAAAAGCAACGGTTTAAATGAATACAGCAAAAACAACAAAAACTGAAACACTGCCTAGTTTGTAACAAATTTCCTTCCTAACATTCTCTGCCAAACAGGATATAATTCTTAATGATAGGACAGGAGTGTCAAATTCATTTTCATCAGGGGCCACATCAGCCTCGCAGTTGCCTTCAAAGGGGAGAATGGAATTTTAAGACTGTATAAATGGAACTACTCCTTAATTAGGGGCAAGGAGCTCGGCGCTGCCGCCAGGTAGAAACAAGGTGCTGGGCCGGATAAAACAAGGTGGAGGGCCGGATTCGGCCCGTGGGCCTTGTGTAGGCTGAAAGATTTATGTTGAGACAACTAATCTAAATGCAGAAATAAACAGGGAGTTAACATTAATATGCTTTTCCAGCCCTGGCCAGGTGACTCAGTTGATTGAAGCATCATCCCGTACACCAAAACGCTGTGGGTTTGATCTCCAGTCAGGGCACTCGCCTAGGCTAAGGTTTCAATCCCCAGTCAGGTTGCATATGGGAGGCAATCGATTGATGTTCTGTCCCACAGCGATGTATGTTTCTCTCTCTCTCTTTCTTTCTTTCTCTCCCTCTCTCTCTTCCCCAACCCCCCCACCCCACTCTCTATAATCAATAGAGATGGATTATCATGATGAGGATTAAAATCAACATGAGGATTAAAAAAATGCTTTTCCAATGGAAACAAAATTCCAGAAGACTCTTTGAATAATAATTATTTAACTTACAAATGTATGAGTGGACATTTTAAAATCCAGTTTCTAAGAAATAAGCTATAAGCATTATAATAGTAAACTACACTCCCACTCACCTATCCTTACTGCACCTGAACACGAACAGACTTTTCACATCATGGTGACAATGCTGAGCTTCAAGAACGTCTGGGAAAGAGGTACAGTGGCTCTCAGGCCATATTTTTACCTTGTTTCATCCAGAATCTTTAAAACATTATTATTATAAACCAAACAATTAAATATACTTTCAAGCTTAATTTGCAACCAAGACACACATGAACTAGAACCATACGGGCACCAAAACGCTCACCTGTAACTCTTAAGACTAATACTTTCTGCTAATGTTTTTGTATATTTTCTTCCTGTATGTATTAACTTACACTTAAGTATACTATATGTGTGCACTGAGCAAAATCTGGAGTATGCAACATGATGTTAAACCCTAGTTTTTGTTTAATAATTATTAAATGCCTGCTACCTCATGTGCTTCAAAAACTTAATCATAATCACTATTAGTTTCTTTGAAAAATTAGGAAGAATTCAAGGAAAAAAACAATTACCTATTAGGTAAGACAATACTCTTCCTCCTACCTTTTGCCAATTTCAATTCAATCAGGCATAGCTAGAAACAGCTAGAAAACAACTCACATTCTAGTTCTTACAAGTCTTTTCATACTTAAACAGATTTATATATAAAGAAGAAAAGAAATACTGTATTTTTTACTTGAATTTTCTAACTGCAGGAAGTATGTCAAACACCATATTCTGAATCAAAAGTAAACAGACTTAAATGGTATTATTTCTCAGGTTTTGCCACTTTGCCCAAGTAGACACACACATTCCTTCGTTTACATACCATCAGAAAGCTACCCAAGGTTAAAAGTTTTCATTAAAATACAAATCCCTAGTGTGGAAACAAAACATAAATGATGTCTTAACCCATATTAGATAAACAGAGAAAAAAACACATCTAACAAATAAAACTCTTCTAAAAACAAACTATGGCCACATTTTGTTTTTAACTGCAGAAGTTTTTCTAAAGGCAGGAAAGAAAACTGGAGATTTGCAGCAGTCTGAGACTTCCCACAGCTCGGGCAGGCTCAGCACCACTGCTGCTCCCAAAGAGGCAAGGGAGAAAGCAAAGGGCAAGCTCTACCGAGATGAAACAAGAAAGAGTCCAGCAGCACAAATACGTTTACCATTTTTCCAGATTGTCCTGGGTAAATGATGTTATGTACACCTGAGACACACACACACCAGAAAAACTCCAATGACAACCAAGAATGTTTGCCTATTAGGGGCTATTCAATAAACAGGCAAGATACTACTATTTCTGACAGATGCTTAAGCTTGGGTTGTATATGCACTCAGACAAAGAAGAAAAAAAGAAGCTAAATTGAGAAGATATTTGAACTGATAATATACTAACTCGTACCTACAAGTCTATATACAGCAATTTATGTTATTAAATAATATGAAAACACACATATTTTCACATGTTCACTGATATATAGATAGATATCTCTTGATAGATAGATAGATAGACAAGACAGATAGGAAAGATAGATGATAAGAAAGTCAAGAAGGACCAAGAAGGTCTCAACACATCAATAGTGTTTTTTCCCTCTGCGTGGTAAGAACAGAGTCATTTTAATTTCATTCTTTTTGATGATCTGTGTTTTCTAATTTTCCATAATAAGCATGTACTAATTGTATATAAAATGTGGGATAACAGCCTTCAGGTTCTTAGAGCTTTATTTACAAAAAGGAACAAACGTATTAGATACCCCATTTGTCACTATCAACACACTTACATAATATGGTTCTGCCTCCCGTTCGGTTATTTCATCCTGATACAGGGTGAAGCAAGTCGGAATTCGTCCAAACCACACATCTCGAAGCACGTCTTTGTCATCTGTCATTCTTCCAGTGGTTAAAGCAGTACATATAGGCTAAATTCTTTTTTCAACCAAAGCCAAACTGAAAAGAAAATTAAGATCATTAATCAGATCATTGCAATGACAAATGAACCTGCTCCAAAACAAAGAAAGATTATATTTAAAAAATGAATGCCAAAATCAGTACAACAAATTCTAAATGCAGATCTATTATTTACTTGAAGGGCTCGTAGATGTAACCAATTCAAAATTACGCACACTAACGAACCACAGCCAAAGCAAAACAAGACGGCTCATTCTCTCAAACCTTACCTAAAGTGAGCTCTTCACTAGGCCCTATGGTCTCTTAAAGCCCAACTAAAAAATAGTCATCCCCACGATTATCCCTGCCCCGTATTTTAACCTCTGCTACTCCAAAGAGTTCAGAGTTTCTTCCAGGAAGACATACACATCTTATCTTGGGGGGAGAGGGGGGACTTTGTGCAAACCTATTTCCATTCTAAATTTCATCATGCCCATGATTTGATTCCACCAATATTTCTAATCTTATTTACTATACTTCTTTTGAAACCCTCTAGCAAAACTGACCCCTTAAAGCCTTGCTCTCTGTCCTACCACCCCCAATGACTACTATGCTTTTCTCTCACCTGTTCAAATCCTACCTATACTGCAAACCTAGCTCACAATCCTCTGACCCAATGAAATAGTAAAAGTTCTACTGTGAATGCAGAATATTCCCTTTACCACAAATATAGCAATAAATCTGCAAATTGAAATATTCTGGATATGGTAGAAGGACATGGCTTTTGACCTCTGTAATGTCCAAGTGACTTCCAGTACTAATATCCTACAACTAGATAACACCACAGTAAACTGTATGAGTAAATGCTGAAATAAATACTGCGGGTTCCTTCTACATACACACACACATGTATATTTGTGTATATATACATTTCCTATCTTTCACAGGCTAATTCATAATTTATCATACTGTATCCTATAGAAACATTTTAAATAATCATATTAGTTTAGCCAAATATCAACTATTAACGTTGAATTATTCAAGGAGCTTTTCTCTTCCACTGACCAACACCAAGTACATCAAGACTGCCATAAATGAATTAATCAAAGAGAGAAAAACTCAAGTAAATTTCTGAATTTGTATTGCTATACTTATATGCGCCTTTGAGGTCAACTGGATGCAATGTCATCTACAGGTAAGTAAGCTAAAAGAGGTGAAAAACTCTGCCCAACAAGAGCACTAATAAGTCAAACCATGATAAGAACTATGGTCACGTGAACTGAGTCCAGTGCTCTTTCCAGCATACCGGTGTTTTAACTTCTTTAAAATATATCCATAAACAAAACTGAACTCCTGAGAGGCACTACAATGTGGGGGTTCGAAATGTAGAATATGAAGCTAGATGACTGGGACTCAAAACCTGGCTCCACCACTTACTATGTGACCTCGATAAAGTCACTTAACTTCTCTCAGTTTTCTCATCTGTAAAATGAGAATAATGGCACTTATCACATAAAATGTATAAAAATTAAATTAGGAGAATTCCACCAAGATGGCGGCATAGGTGGACGCACTGCACCGCCGCTCACAACCAGAGAGTTTAAACAACGAACTCAAAAGAGAAAAATAAACAACCAGAACGGACAGAATCGAACTGAAGGGAAGTCCGACACCCAGGAAGTTGGGGAGGACGTACATCCAGGCCGGTAAGCGGGGCAGAACCGAGCGGAGGAGCGGAGTGAAAGGCAGTTTGCCCGAGGGACTCACCCTGGGAGCGCCTAAACAAAACATGACCCCGAGCAACAGGTGAACCTCGCAGGCCAGCGGCGTAACTGGAGAGGCCAGTGGGAACCAGCAGGGCCGAGACTGGTGGAAAAGGCAGTGGGGAACTGGGGAGCAGAGGGTGATAGGGAGTGGCGGTGAACGACAGACGCCATTGCTCCCTCCCAGGCCCCGCCCCCAGAGGAAATGTCACAAAAAAACGACCCAGGTTGCCAGGCACCAACAAACACCTAAGACTCCGACAGGTGCACCGAGATAAAAAAATAATAAAAATGGCCAAAATGAAAGATCAGAACAAATTACAACTAACGGATGAAGAGATAGCCAAGTTAACAGATGCCCAGTTTAAAACACTGGTAATCAGGATGCTCACAAAACTGGAAGAAATAGTTGAACAAATGAAGAACACAATAAAGATAATGGAGGAAGATTTACAGGGAACCAATAGGGAAAAAAAAAGGAAGCTGGGACTCAAACCAATGGGATGGACCAGAAGGAAGAAACAAGAATTCAAAAAAATGAGGAGGGACTCAAGAACCTCAGAGACATTTGTAAACGACCCAACATCCGGATCATAGGGCTGCCAGAAGGACAAGAGGAACACCAAGAAATTGAACGTATTTTTGAACAGATAATGAACGAGAACTTCCCAAATCTGGCAAAGGAAATAGGCTTCCTGGAAGTCCAAGGAGCTCAGAGAACCCCAAAGAAGTGGGACCCAAAGAGGAACACACCAAGGCACATCATAATAACATTACCCAAGGTCAAGAATAAGGAAAGAATCTTACAAGCAGCAAGAGAAAAGGAGACAGTTACCTACAAAGGAATTCCCATAAGACTGTCAGCGGATTTCTCAAAGGAGACCTTCCAAGCAAGAAGGGGCTGGAGA